>CAJUYI010000962.1:62719-78516 GCA_910591695.1 Galerucella pusilla | reverse complement strand
ATTCAGACTCGCCACAAAAAGTTATACTTTCACTCCTAATAAAACAATATACTATTATTGTTTGATAGTATTTGTTCCATATTCCATATCGAAAAGTTATAATTTTCCTACATACCATCCCGTGTCATGTCCTAGGATTTCTGATTTCTAAAAAGCAAGGAGGTGGTTCACCAGCGGAATACGCCATTATTATTATTGTTCTATTAAAGTTAACGTAGCTAGCGGAAACCCAATCTTAAAACAATTTTTCGATTATTCACTACTTTATTTGTGAATAGAATACTTTTTCTTGAGAATCAAAATAATTGTACATCTCCATGTTCAACTTGAAATGTAGATCCATTGTGCGCCTTCTCCTACTCAGTTTTTGAGGAAAGTCTCAGAGACTAGTAGCTTCTTTAGTCCTATTCCTTGGAATAACGTGATAACGTTGGGACATCCGCAGGCTAGGCAAGTATTTTTTTTCTATTCTACTCCTATCTTCCAGAAGTTGTTTTTAGTGCTATGCATATTATGAATGGAGAATCGTACAAGAGCTGGCGAATTAATCCAGAAAATTCAATAGTCTATTTCAATTTAATCGGAAAAATCCCACGTTGCTATTAAAATGGTATTTTACGAGTTTCAGATGCTTCCTAAAATTTACTTTGACAGATACAATAAAAACTTCATAGTCTACATTACTGTTTCTTGCAGCTTTGTAAACGTTTAACGACTTCTTCTTTGACTTAATAACGTTGACGTGGAATAGATAAACAATAAATCAAGTGATAGCTTTGGAAATTGCCAATAAATCGTAGAACTCTAATGAAATTTGTTATGTCGTAATAAAATAATGTGTAGGATATAATATGTATGCAATGGCGCCGCGTTATTAAATAGCTGGAAGGTTCAATAAACTTCCTGTGAAACAAAGTCAATATGAACAAAAAAAAAGTAATTAATGAAGTCGTTTTTTAAAAATGTAAGAGAAATTACCATGTTCATGGTATCGGAACTAATGAGAACCTACAGGTTAAGTCAAAATAATGTTAGTTCTTCTTCACTCCATATTTTCAAGTTTACAAAGTTGTTATTTTTGAAATTTCAATTCAGCTGTTCAAATGTATTACAATCCTAACCACAAAATGCTACTATAACTTTTCGAACATTCGCAATTAACAATTTTTCTACTAAGTTTTCTCATATCGTTTGCTTCACAATATCATATTATGTCTTTATTATAGGTAATGTACCGTGAGCCGAAACTTTATATCTGTTCATTCTCAAACAACTCCTCCACTCCCTATACCCTAAGCCAAGCCATCAGAATGTGTGTGCCCAGTTCAAAATTCATGGGATATATAAAAGGAAAAGGATTATCTAAAATTATACACACCCTCTAAACTAAAGTAATGTGATTTCTAATCTATTTTTGTTCAGACGAAAAATAAAGAGCAGTTCCTTGCCCACAAAAATTATCCTGAGTATTTTTTCGAAAAATTAGATAGTTTTCGAGATAAATGGCCCGAACGCTGACCCAAAATTGAGCTCCAGGCCGGCTTATAGAGAGCACGCTCTGAGGGCATGACATCCCCAAGTAAATTACTAATTTTTTAATAACTCGCGTGGAAATCAATATTTTTTAATGAATCAAAGTGCGGGTGAAAGAAGGGATCTGTGGCTACTAAGGCGTGTTTTTATCCACTCAATTCGTGCTCCTGGGTCATTGGAAAACCAGGCCAAAGTTCGTCTTTGCTAGATTTTTTAATGCTTCCATGGATTAATTCAATTTTTATTAAGAGTTATTTTAGCCAATCCCATTGGACAATGGTTCTTCGGGGGGTACTTTATTTATTCCAAAACAATGCTACCAATAATTCGCCCGTATTTTTTTGAATATGTTTTCTAAGAGGCGATTTTTGTGGTTTTCTGGAGTTTTCCCGAGCGCTCTGGTCTATCGGGAATTTCTTGATGATTAACTGTCAAACCCGCTTATAATTGATATTGGGAGAAAGGTTAGAATATCCTCTTGCCGATGGTATAATTTTTTTTGCCCAGACCCCTGGGTTTTCAGGAAAATCGGGGAAATTTCCAGTTTTCTGAGGGAAGACAGCTATTCTTCTGAGTTTTTTCGAGCGGTTTCTTCTCTTTACAGTAAAATTCTTTCTGGTCAAGCATCATACCCGATGAAATGTCACATTCTGAACTTTCTTTTGATATGTGTATCAAGTATTTTATTTGATGCATTAAAAAGAAATTTGTCTCTAAATTTGTTGTAATGGATGCCTCATTTTATTCTCGCACTTCGCCACGCCACCCATCTATAGTGTGGTCGACGGCGTCTGCTATAGTGCGTGTACACGTGGATGCTTTCTGCTGCATTGTTTGTCGACAACTGACAATTTTACATGTAAACACTATCTGTTCCGTGATTTTTCAAGAATAAATTAGTAGTATTCCAGTGTAAAAAGTGAAATTCAAGTCATTATTAATTTTATTGTTATTATTAAATAATAAATTTTGAAATTTTCATTCATAAAAAACACAGGGAAATATTGAAAATTCTTGAGCTTCTTTTTTTTTTGGAGCACACGGCGAGGTTTCATTTTTTTAATTAGGATCATTAATATTGTTGTGGGTGAAATGACATCTAATGGTTTGATAAATATTATTCATTCCTGTAGAAAAATGGAAGTCGAAGAGGATTCTAGTACGTCCGTGTGTTTTATCTGTAATCAAGCTCTGACTGAAGACGTTACAACGGTTACCCGTGGACTAGAAACCCTAATAAATATTAGCAAGACCAGGAAAGACAACCACCATTTGTTCCTGGAGAAGGTATCGTCTGCTTGTGTAGGAAGAGGTATTCGGTAATGAAGAATGGGAAAGTTATTTTTGCAATTTAAGCGTCTACTTTCAGTCCTTTTCGTACACAATCATTCCTAGGATTGGTCTGTTCAATAAAAGCAGGCCAGGGTCTCAATTTTAAAGAAAGCAATAACTTTTTAGACCCCGAGAGTGGGTAAGAGATCGATCATTTTCATGTTTCTTTTTATGGCCCTAATTATTTCGCGGCTGCGAAAATGCAAGGTGACACCATCTACCATAGATGCCTGGAGGCCTAAACATAGAAATTGGTGAATTTTCAGGGTCCCTCATCCCAGATTTTGGACTAGAATCGTCAGTTTTTAAGTTTCAAAAAACTGCGAACTTTTCAACCACTATTTTTGCAAAAAATATTGGTGTAACGAAAGAAATCGTGGGGACAACTTTTGTAGGTAATGAACTGCTTTTCATTTTTTGTCAGAACAAAAATTCTCTAGGGATCATAGCCCTATACTAAGCTTAAAAAAAAGATTTGAAGTAAAATGTATGAATAACTATCTTCGGAAGAAAAACACTGGAAATTGAATATGTTTCTGCTCTCAAATTGGATAAAAATAGTATATTACGTAACGTGTGCGGAAAGTGACATTTTTCACACGAGTGGGAAGTATTGTCTCACGAGCGCAGCCGAGTGAGACAATCCCACGAGTGTGAAAAATCACTTTCGCACAAGTTATGTACACTATTTTTCCTACGACCACGCGATATACTTTTACCAAATTAGTCATGTATAATCTTGCTTTTTTATGTAGATGTGAGAGGTTTTACATATGTGTATTTGTAAATACTTTATATGGTTTTGATTACTTACCTTTGAAATTGGCCCAGAAAATTGTGATTTTTATGTTTTAATAACATGAAAGTCCAATAAATGTCGATATAAACACATTTTATTTTGGAGAATAAATAAACTTTCCTTAGCGCTTATTAGTATCTTGGACAAGAACCATAAGCTACAACAGTGGGATGGCCGAGCGGTCTAGGCATCCGTGGGCTCGATTTTTGACAAGCAGTAGGGTGGTTCGAGTCCGGGCTCGGTATTTTTTTTTTTAATTTTAAATGAAATAAATAGATTATATTATATTATTATATGGACAAATCAACTTAGGAAATAAGCATTTCACATATACATATTAATTTGCGGAGTAAAAAGACTAGCATTTCAACATTCAATTTGACAGCTTTTTTATCCGCACACGTACGGATAAGATTTTTTTCCGTACGCGTATGAATAAAGGTCACTTTCCATAGAACTAGTCAGTGCGATATATGTCACTTTCCTATGTGGTCGTAGGAAAAGATTATAACAAAATCCAAGCGCTATTTATCATTCCACGTCCATATACAATACCAGACTGTATTAAATATTATAATGCTAGCTAACATAGATCATAAAACAACTTGTGTGTGATGAAATATGATATTTCACGGTGAAGTGTTAAAAGATGTGTCTTCTCACTCCCATTACATGTCTAGATCTCCGTGGCAGATATTGAAACATTGACACGAAAACGGCCTGTTTGTGTATTGTAGATCCGAAGATACTTTCATATCTAATATGTAAAGGAAACAGGAAGATGGATATTCGAAGAATAGACGGAAAAAAGGCTAGTTAGAGATAAGAAGAGATAAACTTGATATTTTGCGTGAGGATCATATTTTGCGACAAACATAAAACCGTAAACTGTCGACTTTCATGATATGTAGGAGGCTGTCAGTGATGGGAAGTAGATAACTCATTTGGACTTAATTACTGTGAACTCTTCTCAACAATTATGAATTACGTGTTAATAGCTTTAAAAATTATGTTGGTTAATAAAGATTATCCACCATCAAGCTCAAGCATCAGGATCTCTTAATTTTAAATCATATTCCAGTATATTGGGATAAAAAATGTGTGTGATGTAATAATTTGCTCTGAGTGACTACAGAGAGAAATAATTGGACTGATATGGAGCGCCGTACCATTAGACAGGAACGCGGTACACCGATGGGTCTGAAACTGCAAATGGCATTGGGGTAGGAGATTTAAAAAAAAACAGGCGATAGCCGATAGCTACGTTCCCTTACTGGAAAGCTACACCTCTTCATTTAAGGCAGAGGTATACTCAATCTTGATATTATGCGCGAGTGAAAACAGTGTTTGTGCCAATATCAAATACGCTCGCCGTAACTTGTGATTATTGCTGCCGCCATCATAAATCATGAACGAAAGTATCGCCGAAAAGCTCGACGATCGACACCTGCACCTGTGCCGAAAGGGAGAAAAGCGGCAATAACGGGCAGTCGGGGTTGATAATATCCCAAGTAACACATTTCATTTACCAAACAAATAATGCTAGATCAAAGCATATAATTCATATAATTCATATTTTATAGAATAATTTCAGCCTTCCTTAAAAGACGTCTTATCTTGTTTAAGACTAAATATTGCAACCAAGTAGCAATGATTGCTAGTAGTCATGAAAAGTAGCCAAAAAATAAAGATAATGACTTCAAGGATTGCCAAAAAAATGAATAGCCAAATTGGAATTTAGTGTGGTCATAAAATGCCTTTAAGTGCTTCAATTAGTGCCGTTTATAAGCAATACTAGAAAGTTTGGTATTGGAATTAATTTGGACTTTAAATGGAAATTAATTAAAAAAAAAACCACAATATTGCTAGCCTTAATGTGATTGTGAATCTCAAATACAAAACTACGGAAATTTGGACGAATATAGGTGCGTACTACAGGCGTGTACATGAAAGTAGTAACGCAGCTAAAAGTTACAACTAAAAATAACTATAGACACAGAAGATCACCTTCCTGGTTCTTGGACCACGTCTCTCTATTGGCTTTGTCGTGGAACTCTTTCTTAATAGAAAATGGAAAATTTGTTGTTGCTGTTGTTCCCATCCCATGCCTAAGGAGCAACACACAAAATTTTCTCTCCACTTTCTAAGGTCTCAATAACTTTAGAGGTGTTCATTATTTATTACGAAATAATTATAAAATATGACCTATAAAACAATATATTACTCAAAACATAATACAATAATCTCCTTTTTCTTCAACTTTATAATTCTGAAAGCTTTCACAAAGCAATACAAACAGCTATCTAGTTTTTAATTCCATAAAGCTTCGTATTGGCATAGAAAAATGCTTATTGAACATACAATAAAGACAGACCGTTTGCTCTCGATAATAAGCAATTTCGCCATAATTTTCATATTTATATATTGATAGGCATATGATACTATTATTATATATATAGAATATGCAAATAATCTGGTTCAGCGCTAAAAAATCTGATATTTCAAAAGTACATTGCTGGTGAAAAAATAATGTATCCATAATCCAGCATGGTATAAAATGGAAAAACAGGTATGCTTAATTACATATTAATTTTTTATATTAATATGTTTAATATATTACAGTATCTATTTCAAAATAAAAATATATACAATTAATATTTGTTTTATATTGTAGGTATGTAACCTATTTCTTAGTATTTATTTTTCTGGTCATGTTTTCCAAGTAAAAAATATCGCTGATATCATTTTATAAAACAGACCAAATCGTACGTGCTGCATTCCTGGTAACAAATGTGTTGATAGACGATAAATTTAAATGATAATTTATTAAAACGTTGATTTGATCAAATAGGAAGTTGAAGCTCGTACACGTTGCACGAAATCTACCAGATATGTCAAGTGTACACGATATAAAAGTGATATTAGGACAAAGCAAAATATTTACTGCGAATATATTTAAAAAAAAAAACACTTGTGGGTGGTTTTTCAATAGAAACTTATTTCAAAAATCAACCCTGGAGGAACTGGCTTTCTTCACAATTTTAGACAAAGGAAAACTAGCAGCTTCACAAAACATCCTAACGGAACATTGTCGCCTGAATGGACACCTGAAAAAGCTCAAAATAGTGGAGGAAGAAGAATGCAGATTTTGTGGAATGGAAGAAGAAACCTCCATCCACATACTTTCCCACTGCACAGCACTTCATAATCCTAGAGAGATTACTGGATAGAAGAGGAACATTGGCTAAGCTGAAGCCTGCAGACATCCTAAAATTCCTCCGGGAAATAGGACTAAAGGAACTACTAGTTTCTGAGACTCTTCTCAGAAACTGAGTAGAAGTAAGGGGGCACAATAGATCTTCTAGGTCTAAGTGAATGTCACCCCAAAAAAACACACATACACATACATACAACTGTCAAATAACTGTAAATATAACAAATTGATTTTAAAATATTTTCTGCTATGTATTGATGTTTTCAAGATATAAATTAATTATTTATAAATAATGTGTTTCCAATCATTTATGTAGAACACTAACAACTACTATTTCCTTGCTCACTTATTATTAAGATAAGCCGTCTGATTATTCTGCTGCGGAAGCTACATGTGTATTTAAATGTTGGTCAACCAATTCAAGACTCTTTTCTATGCAGCTAAATGAAATCCTCAGTGTACGAAACAATCTTCGAAACTTAAAATCGAATAACAAGACTTCAAGTTACTACAGAACACATTCAATCCAATTAGGATTTATTCTCAAAGACAGGTTTTTCAATGGGAAAATGGTATAGCAGTGCGTGTACGTAAGCGGTCAACAGTTCAAACATCTATTGTAATTCTGTTAACTTCTGGTTATTGTGATTTTTATTTTCAATACTCTTACCAAAATAGTAGTTGTGCTTGATATTTTTGACAATTAAACTCGAGTCTGCAATTTTTCGAATGAATGATTATATGTTTAAATTGTCTATAACGCTTTCATCAACTTTATATGTAGATACCTTCCTGTATGTATGTCTATTAAGTACTCTCCAAGTGTAATAATTATTGGTTTTAAAACGTCACATCATTTTTCAAAAAATAATTAAAAATTGTCTGTCCAGGATTCTTTAAGCCAACCCATCTTTAATATATTTTCTAATATACAAGTTCATGATAAAATATGTTTCATTCTATTATCAGCTCGGTGAAGGTCGACCTAGGTTCGGATCTTCTACATCTTAGACTATCAGAAAAATACAAAACATCTGCTTTAAAATTTTTTTTTTTCAAAAGGAGCCGTCCCTTCCCGGCACTACCTCAGCCTCCTGGGCTTATTGTGGATATAAAAATCTTTTAGTGGAAAGCGAAAATCAAGATATTGCAGGTGAGGAAGAAATTCTAGATACTTCCAGGAAACGTTTATACTATTTTCGTGATTTATCATTATCATAAATACTAA
The DNA here is from genome assembly GCA_910591695.1 of Galerucella pusilla. NCBI lineage: Eukaryota > Metazoa > Arthropoda > Insecta > Coleoptera > Chrysomelidae > Galerucella > Galerucella pusilla. Next base: position 70,410 of record CAJUYI010000962.1, on the reverse strand, counting down.
TGGAGTTTATTTCTATTAATTAATATTGAATTTTGGGGAAATTATTCCAAAAAAGTGAGAAAAAAATTACGAAGCTTGTAGTTTTCATGATAATACATTCAAAATTTGCTGGTCTAGCTGTTACAAAAGACCTCTCAAACTTGAACAAACTAGATACTAGAAAAAAGCTGGAAGAATTGATGCAGATCATTCGGAGGCTGAATTTATGTATATGAAAAAATCCGCCAATAAAAGTCCTATATATTTCAAAAAACTTTATTTTTGGTTTAGTTTTGCTAGTACACACTACGAAATCTGAAGAAACGAAAAAAAGTATTTCTTGAGATTACATTTCAGTTTTATGGTTGAATGGATGATACATCTAAGACCAACAAAAAAGTTTGTATAATAATCAGTTGTTGTATCGCATTAAATTCAAAACAATATGATTTAAAAAAAAGATCGATAGTAACAAAAAATTTTAAACAAACCAAATAAATTATGTAGGAAGGTCTCCAGCCAGCAGTATCAAATGAACTGTATTGAATTACACGCTAGTGAAGACATGTAACTCAATACAGTTTACAACCAATACAACATACGTACCCATAACAATTAAATATTAATAAATACATATCAATTGATGATTTCAATACATTTTATTTATCTTTTAAATACTGATTTTTCAATACTCATGCTTCGAAAAGTTTCATTTAGTTAACTCTCCGATAACAAACCTTTTTTTCTCACATGGGTGACCTACGGGATTAAAAAAAGACCCCATTTGTTCCATGAGATAAAGTAATGCATTCGAAATTTTAAGGTTTGATTGAACAAAAAAAGTAAAAATATCAGTACGAATTAAGAAGTCAAAAAATTTGGAAGCATACACCAATTTAAGTCGCCACAGGTATTACAAACAATTTTTTTCAAATATTTTAATGTTCATATTGCAGACAAAATGTTTACATTCATCACATTTCGATGTGAATTCTCTGTCGGAAGATCGACTTAAAACTTTACATGTCATCGTCCACCTTCCTGTGATTTTCAGTTGGCTCTGCATATTCAGAACATTTTCAGTCAGTGCCATATCTATGGCTGTTTGAATGTGGCTATGTATACCTTGACTCGGTCGGTATTATATAAAGGGTGTGAGTAGCTCAAGGCACAAGTCTTTATTAAATGAGAGGATATGTATTATTGTTGTGAAAAGATATTGTATCTACAAGAATTAACACGTTGAACTTGGAAATACAACTGGAAAAAAATTTATTTTACTTTTAATGAAAACAAGTTTTGTTATGAAATAGTAGATCATCTCCATTAACGGAGATAATTAATTGATTCATAGCCGGAATGATTGAGCAAAATTTACCATATGACCCAACTTTCTTGTGCTGCTGTGAATTCACCATTTACAGAGCTTCACGAAATTTTTTGGACAAACCCTCTGTGCTCATACAAATTCAAGTGACCGATGATACTATCTTATACATATGAAAGTCACGACGAAATTTGGCAGAAATATTGAACGCTGCTAGATATTTGTTTTACCAACTCAGACTCAGCAGTGTAATATGATACACATAGATTCAAAAGTTTTGCATCACCCTAAATCTCCGAGAAAAAAAAATGTGTTCATTATGAATGGATCAGAGATTAATCAAATAATTAGTTTCAATAAAAAAAAACGTGTATATTTGTCAAAAAATTTTTATTATCCAATAATAAACTTGCTTTAAACATAAAAAGTATTCTTAGGAATTAAATAAATTAAATACAAATTGATTCTTTTTAAAGAAAAGGTTGAGTGAGAACCTGCATGAGTATTTCCACCTCTAGAAGTCGCCTGCCCATGATGTTTACCAAATTATTGATATTCTGTTGAGGAATATTTCTCCATTCTTCTTGGGCCGCATGAACAAGCTCTTGTACACTCCTGAGTGGATTTCTGCGTGCTTCACTGCCCTGGCAAGCATGTCCTAAGCATGTTCTATGGGATTCATGTCAGGAGATAGGGCAGGCAAGTTCAAACGATTGATCCCTTCAGTTTCAAGATACTCATTTACAGCTCTGGTCCAATGAGGTCGGGCGTTATCGTCCATAAAAACGAAGGAATTGCCAACAACTGCGCGCCATAGTCTCACGTGAGGATGTAGAATCACTCTGAGATACCTATCACCGGTCATCGTTCCCTCCACATGGATTAATTCTGTGCGATCATTTAACATGATACCAGTCTCACGTGAGGATGTAGAATCACTCTGAGATACCTATCACCGGTCATCGTTCCCTCCACATGGATTAATTCTGTGCGATCATTTAACAAAATACCAGCCCAAAACATAGACTTCCTCCTCTGAAGGGCGGCACGGGGCGAGCATGGGCAAGCTGAGCAACTCTCGTTGGATCCCGCCACACACGTATTCGATGGCTATCTTGTACCAAACAAATCCTTGTCTCGTCGGAAAAAAACACCGAATTCCAAAATTCTTCAGGCAAGACCGCGTGTTCTTGAGCCCACTGTAGTCGGCGAACTCTGTACTCAGGTTGTAGTCTGGGCACTCTTATTGGTCGGCGACACCTCAAACCTGTCGCAAGTATTCGTCTTCGTAATGTCGAGATCGATACTTGAACTCCCAACGCATGTCTCATATCTCTTTGGAGTGCTGGTATTGCCATGGTCGGGTTTCTTCGGATAGTTAAGTGGATATAGCGGTTCTGCCGCTGATTAGTAACTCGCCTTCTACCGCTTCTAGGTCTATCACGAAGAGAATTGGTCTGGAGATACCGGTTCCATACACGAGACACATCACTTTGCCAAAGGCCAACTCTGTTTGCCACGAACCTTTGAGAATGACCTTCTTCAACTAAAGCCACTATTCCTGCACGGTCAATCTCACCTATGACTTGACGATTCATGTTTGCACTTAAAATCGTAAAAATCAAATGCCTTGAATGTTAAAATGATCGCACTAAAGATGTTATCTTACAAAAAAACTGCAAACATCTGTATATTGCAAAAAACATGGAACGTATTGAAATGGTAAACATTGATAAACAAGCCAACAAAAAATTGTTAGCGCAAAAAAATTCCTTCGCATCCGAAGAAGGTGATGCAAAACTTTTGAATCTATGTTATATCGTGATTTGTTAAAGTGTTTCCCATGTCAAAAAGTACTATAAATGTTAAAAAATTATATTATTAATATTTTGTTTCAAACTTTCTTTACTGCGAATGTATATATTAGATTAATACCTCAGTGGAATATTCAAGGTAGTTGAGACTGCTTTTGTGATTTTGTTCGATCTGACATTTAATATCACTAGACATTTCGCAATTTAAATAGTTTGGAAATTGATAGTTTTTTTTCTAAGTACGACAGTGAAAGTTGCATCGCTCGAAAAGTCACGGAAGTTGTAAGAGATCTCAGACGTTAATTAAATCAAGAAATGTGTGGTAGGTTAATCAATTTTGAGAATAAGTATAATTTTAGGAACTTTTGAAGAATAAATTTTTTATGACTGGATACTTTATTCTTAATCTTTGACGCTGCTAAGTAATATCAAAGATTACAGAGTATATTTTCATTCTATAATCTCTGGTAATATTTCAACAAGAAGCATGAGTGCTGGTAAGACCAAAAATTCAGAGTTGAAGACGAGTATTTTTGTATCTTGTTAAAAAAATATTACTTTGCCTTGTGTTTCTCCGATTTTTTTTCACAGGATAAATTAGATGCCCGAATAGTATTAATTTGACAAGACTATTTCATGAGTAGCACCTCTCAAGTTTTACCGCGAATAAACTCGAAAAAACTGCTGGCTGGCTGGTGCTGTCATAGATTTTTTCAATATAGAAACCATTTGTAATCTAAAATCGCGCGTTTGTGATTGGTGGAAATTGAGACGAGGAAAATAGTCCATTAAATTAAAGCAGATTAGAAGAGTCGAAGTTACGTAGTCGCCTTGAAACTGAACCATGTATTCATGTAAATTGGAATTACATTCATCAAGGCCTGAGAAATCTTCCTACTCAGTTTCCAGAGTCTCAGAGACTGGTTTTCTTAGTACTATGCCCTGGAGAAATTTCAGGACATCCGCAGTTTCAGTTTAAGCTTAAGTTAGTGTCCCTCTTCTATACAGAAGTCTCCTAGTTGTGCCCCAGGAGTCTGTATTGTTTTCAATTTGTAAGTACCTATATGCATGGAGATTTCTTGTTCCAATCAACAGAATCTACATTTTTCTGCTTCACTATTGCTATTCATGTGATAATATCCTGTCAGGAAAACCAGTCCAAGCCTTTAAAGAGTTTGGTTTCTGTCCCGTACCCTCATCACAGTCCCTTCTGGCAGCGTTTACAAATTTGGTAATGGTGTAAAGAAATTGTCTCTGCAATATCAGAGTTGAAGTTTCTCCAAATTTTACCAACAGCCCTATACCACCATTGATAATACTGAAATATTCTATTTTTATTCAAATGATCAGGATATTTTAAAATTGTATGTACCTACTAATGTTATCAACTGGATCGATGGAAACAAATTATACAACAAAGCACTCTACCGTTTCTACAAATTACAAGATTTGCAACACCAGGAAAACAAATGTTTTCAAGAATAGAGACAATTAATTTGTTATAATATTTCCATCGGCTTCGAACTAAAAAAAAATAGTTAATTGGAAAGAATAAATTAAATTTCAAAATGCGGCAATGCTGAAAGATATTAAATGTGAGATTGCTGCTATATGCTTAATTAGATAGAAGAAAGTATTTTCTTCCTAAATGTAATAATTATTACCATACATATATATAGCTTTAGTCAAGTCTTCAATGTTAAAAAAACATATTTTACTAGAAATTTCAATTAGATTTGTTATAATAATAGAGACATATAGTGATTCCCCTACAACTCGAAAAAGACACATAGCGCGTGGTACCTACTCCACTCCTTAGAGCAAAAAAAGGAATCTTTACGCTCGCTTATTTCGGCATTTGTGGACTTTACGATTTAATTTGAATATAGTAATTAGACTAATTAGTCATTTTACGAGCTACAGAAGGAACAAAATATTTCTTGGCAATTATTTTCATCAAACATATATCTAATGTGCCTCTAATGGGCCTCAAAAATTTGACAACCATTTTTTGCAGTCTTAAACATCAGAATATTATCATTGTTTGTTCAGTTGTCAAAGTTATTGTGTCAGTAACAATAGTTGCAACGCTACCAAAACGTTGAAATAAAAATATCAAAAAAGATTGTGGTTTCATTTCTTATCAATAACAAACAAAATAGTAGTTTAATATGAAATGAAATTTTTCGCAAATTTCGTTCGAAGAAATTTGAAAATTATGACATCTTTATAATGCATTTCTTAAATAAAATTTGAAATTCTAAAATATGCAAATGAAATTGGGCACGTTGAACATAGTTATTATATTTTAAGATGTCGAAGTCTTCGCAAATGTGAATTTCAGACATTCTGCCACAAAAATTTTATAAAGAACGTTCACTTAATCGTATTTGATATTTTTCAGACATTGTTTCGATAAGCCACCGGGGATCAATCACTCAATTTATCGCTAAACGTAGATATAGGTCAGTAAAGAGTAAATTATTAGTAACAAATATTGCGCTCCTAAAATGTATAAGACCGTATGATCAAAATTAATTCTCCGATAATTTCTTGGAAGCTTTTTTTTTATTTCGCCTATTTAACCACAATCTCAAGTTAAAATATGCCACAACGATAACTCGTGGTTTTCTTGTGATGTGACAAAAGTAATTAAAAAAATTCACAAAAATACCACTTTTTAAGACTAACAGTCAAATTTTATGCTGAAGTTATCAAATACTGTTTCAAATGCAACTACATAATGGAAAGAATTGAATGTGGGAAACCATATAAAAACAGGTAATTCCTGAAATCAATTCGGTTATTCAGAAAATTTCTTTATAATTTCATTAAACCTAAGTTGTTGAATACTTTTTGGAAATTTCTGCCCCCCAATAAAAAACTTAATTTATAGTAATTTGATAGTTTCAAATTAATGATTACATCAATACCTAATTAGATTCATGAGAGTTATTTCGAAGATGTGGAAAAAAAAGATTCACTGACCTGATTTTCCAACTCTGGGACTCCCCAACACAACCACCCTTATTTTGTTTACATTCGTCATATTCGCCACACATGTATTTAAACGCAATCACTGTTCCATCAAACGCTTGTTTTTCAATTAAAATAAACAAATCAATGAGAATCATTAAAATATTGTTCGAGCGAAAAAAATTTGAATTTGAAAATCACGACATATTCATAGTGAGTTTTTTGGATAAAATTTGAAATTCTGAAATATGCCAATGATTTTGGCACCTTGAATACAAAAATTGTATAAAAGTTCACTTAAACGTATTTGATATTCTTCAGACTTTATCGCTAACCGTAGATATAGGTCAGTTAAAAGCAAATTATTAGTGAAAAATATTGCGCTTTTAAAATTTATGAGATCATCTGATCAAAATCAATTCTTCGATGATTTTTTGTAAACCTTTTTTCATTTCGCCTATTTAACCACAATCTCAAGCTAGAATATGCCACAACGATAGGTAACTCATGGTTTTCTTGTGATGTAACGTAAAAGTAATTTCCCAAAAATACCACTTTTTAAAACTAACAGTCAAATTTTATGCTGAAGTTATCAAATACTGTTTCAAATGTAACTCCAGAATGAAAAGAATTGAGTGACGGAAACAACATAAAAACAGGTAATTCCTGAAATCAATTCGGTTATTCAGAAAATTTCTTTATAATTTCATCAAACTAAGTTGGTGAATACTTTTTGGGAATTTCTGCCCCACAATAAAAAACTTAATTTAAAGTAAATTGATAGTTTCAAATTAATGATTACATCAATACCTAATTAGATTCATGAGAGTTATTTCAAAGATGTGGAAAAAAAAGATTCACTGACCTGATTTTCCAACTCTGGGACTCCCCAACACAACCACCCTAATTTTGTTTACATTCGTCATATTCGCCACACATGTATTTAAGCGCATTCACTGTTTCATAAAACGCTCGTTTTTCAATTAAAATAAACAAATCAATAAAAATCATCAAAATATTGTTCGAGCGAATAAAATTGTCACTGATCGACTTTGCGTACTACAGTTCAAGGTCGTTGACGCGTCAAACAGGGGTACGTTTCGAATCGTACACCAGAACTAGCGGATATACAGAGGAATGCGCGATATTTTCGCGTGTGTGTCGATTGTCGACACCGACTAAACGGCGCTATGCACTTCCTTTCTCTGCTTGTTGTGCTGCAGCCTGCCTGCTGAAGACTCACGTGAGTGAGGTGGTTGCCATGTACATGTATCATTCCTCTCTCTACTCCCGAGAAGGTGATGCGAAGAGATGTGAGTTACGGTGTCTACTATTAGTTTAGCTACTTGCCACTATTATGGATTTATCAGCTATTTTGGAGAGATAAAACCAGATTTTTTTATCTAATTTTATAGGTTGAATCACTATTGCAATACAATACTCTCGAAAATAATTGAAAAAAAAACAAGTATGCTGTATTCGTTTTTGTTGGTAATTAGGTTTTGTTTGCAATTCGATGATAAAACAGGGCTTTCAACTACTACATACGAGGAGCGGATCACCCCCAAAAAGTCGTTTAGAAAATGAAAAACCGA
>CAJUYI010000962.1:28923-57719 GCA_910591695.1 Galerucella pusilla | reverse complement strand
TTATCGACAAGTATACATTACACAATGGTAACATTATAATATAATTTTTTTAAATATATACAAAGTTAAACCGCATTTCTGACCAGTCTAGTTTGAACCTAACCTGTTACAAGTTAGTATCCATTGTACTTGGCCCTGAAAACTGCCCCCAAACCACAAAAGGAAGCCGCAAAAATTGCTCCGTTCCTTTTTTCGCTTTTTATAACTGTCTGACCATGTTCTAATAATAATCAAGATTGGTTAGGAAGCATGTCGAATGTCTTCCGTGGATAACTTGGATTCCTCGAGATTGGAGGGCCTTTGGTGAATCATTCTTAAATTAGTCTGTGAAAGAAATAATCATTAAGATAGTAACTAAACCAGGGACGTCGTCAAAAAGGGGTGAGTTTGATTATTTTTAAATGTATACCTACTTATATTCATATTCTGGTTCATAATGGGATTCAAAGGACTGAAAAAAATATAACAAAGAGCAGCCAAAATATTGAGGTAAAAACTGTCAAATATACTATAATAAGAAACAATTACAAACACTGAAATCAAGCCCAAAAATCGGTAGTGTTCTGTAATGTGAAAACAAACGGTTAATCACCATTGAGACTGTTATGGAAGCCAGTAGTAGCAAACCTAATATTTGAATAAAATGCAAATTAAACCAATTATGTCAGAACTCAAAAGAGTTTTATAACAAAGGTTCAAGGTGAACACCGTTTACCTTTTGCTAAGCGATTTTCTGGTTTAGAAGAATATGTTTAGCTGACTGTTTAGCCAGTAAATCACTTTCATCATGGTAAACCGGAAGTATGTTATGAATATGTCACAGTACTTTAAATCTTTTCAAACAGTGGAAACTGCATCTCTTTACTTATAACCGTTTGGAACATATACGATCTTGAGAACACTTACGACACCCTCTGTACATCCGAATAATGCTGGTGCTGTAAAGTGACCTTTGTTCAAGTGGCATTAATTTTTTAGCAATAAGTATTGAGCAAAGCCTTGCTGCAAACTAAAATATGGACTTTCTTCTGTATTGTAACAATAAGAAATTACAAAATACCTGATTTTCCATGCAGTAGGTGAGTTTGCTTTAATACTATATTCGTGAAGCAATCGGTATCTGAAAAGACATAAATATGATGTTTTCAAACATATGTTTGGATACACATAAAACTGATGTATAAAACGAATTACCAATCCGTATGTTTGCAATGAATTTCTGCCGTGATTTCTTGAAAATTTCCATTTAATTAACCGGATTTTTAAACAGATTTACAGTCATTAGTTTGATATGTTTATTTTCTTAGACTCAGCTAATGTTTCCTTTAACCAATTCTTTACAATAATTGACCAGCATAACATTGATTCGATCAAACTCGTTTATATTGAAAGCGAACTCGCATATTTATAAGAATGCAAAATAAATTGTACAAGTTGTCGGACGTCTAATATTAATAGTAATAAACAACATGTCAAAAAAGATGAGCATATTAAATTATGGAGTTCATAGTCTTAAGGGCAAGTGATTAAACAATCAGAAACTTTAGCTTATATGCTTTATTATTTTTAGAAATAATTCAAATTATATTTTTGTTGAATATGCGTCACTAAGGATGTTGTCCTAATAGTACAATCACCATATATGTTCGGTTGATCCCAAAAAGTAGATAATCATTCGCTAATTCTGCCTAGAAAGTAGGTATACCCCATCCCAAGATATTTCGTTTTATTTCACAACTGAAATGTTTGGCTGGAAAAATAATATTCAGTTTCAATATGTAAATTTTACCGTCTACAGATCTATTACTGTTTACTATACAAAAAGGGATGTATGAACTCAATATTAAAACCTTGAGACGAGATACCAAGTCAACGAAATATTGTGGAATATACTTTAATAAATTTAAAAGCCCGCTTATGGTAAATTGACTTCATCATACACACGTGCATCTGAATGGTACAGTACAGTAGATTTGGGGGAGACAGCGGTAAAATTTCAGTCTCATGAATCAATACCATTGTTGCGGTCGTAATCACTATACTATCATTAGGAACTTCAGTTTTATCAAAAAATGTCTTTATTATTAAGGAGAAGGAAGGAATTAAAATTAAGTAGTATGGAAATTTACCCATTTGGTCTGAAAAGTTCTTAGCTGGATGACCGTTCGATTTGGAATCTCTATTGCAACAGTAATCAATCTGACAAGCAACGAGGAAGAACTGTATTTAGGCGAGAAAATGTCTGGCTACGCCTGTCCAGACCGCCGAAAGTATAGTAAACAAACATTAACACGATTAAGGATTGGACACACAGCCTTAACGCACAAATTTATACTAAATAAAGAAGACCCACCTCAATGTTCCCAATGTAATGAAAATATGTCCATTAAACATATTATCCTAGAATGTCCCCAGTTTGCAATCCAACGAAGACAGCATAAGATCCCTAACTCCTTACAGTTAGCTCTCGGAGACCAAATTAACGATTCCTTGGAATTCTTCAAAGCCATCAACATGTACAATTTATAATCATAATGTAACTGATATATGTAACTGTAAATGTAACTAGTATATGTACTGAACTGCCAATAACCCTAGTGGTTGACGCAGTATGTTAAATAAAAAAAAACATTATTTTAACAGCCGTAGAATTCTTTAGAGGCAGTGGATAGCCGGTAGAAATTTCGAATAGCAATGAAAGATAAGAGAATATATCTATACATAAATATACAAATTGTTGAACTTGTTGTTTCAACATAACTTTTGTCAGGTTTTCGAAGTATTAGACTGTCAAAACGTGGTGGGACGCCCGGTATATTCGAGCAATATTGAAAGAAATTCTTAAAACTCAACATTTCTTCAAAGAAAAAAATCAGTCCTTGGATAAATTTGGTCAACAGAAGAGTCTGATTCAAGTGTTCACCCATCAGTTTTAAAAAAATACATTTTCATTCTCCCCCCTACGAAAATATATTTTTTTATTTCAAATAGGCAAGCGAAAGCGAAAGTTAAACATGCTAGGCCATCGGTAGCTAAGTATGAAAAACTTTCGTGTCCTGGACAACGAACAAATAAAATCGGTTGCTAAGTATGAAAAACTTTCGTGCCCTGGACAACGAAGGAATAAAATGTCATTATTTTGGACACATATTTCGTTGTACACAATTTGATGAAATTTTCATAGACTTGATTGTAACGGTCTTTAGATTTTTCCGGTAACAAACTTCTGCACGCAATAAATGCTGCTTCTTCAATGTAATTCATTTTTAACTAAATTCTAGCCAAATATTAAACTTGAAATATGTAGACTTCAAGCACAGATTATAAAGGGAACAGATACGAAAGCTTGACAGAGAACAGTAAAAAGAGAGAGAGAGATGGGAGGACATACCCATTTAAATGCCCATCGTCTTATGTCGACTCCGTTCGGGCTGCTTCGCGAAATTTGTCAACAGGGTTGTCAATTTGCATAATATTTCCTCCAATTTACGATCATAGGTCAAATATTTTATAGGCATTTTTTTAAGTGTGATAGTTATACAGATACAAATATTCGATAATCGCTTGTTTTGAATCAATTTTATTAACATTAAAAGAATTATACAATTAAAAAGATTATAATGTATAAAAATCATATCATAAATATAATATACTTTTTCCACAAACCACATCCTTGGCAACCATGCACAATAACGGTGACGGCTAACCTAACCTAACATAATCAAAACGTCAAAACATGCTCAAAATTTATAACGCCTTCTTGCTTCATTGTTTGAATTTGTTCAATCAGCGATATTAATTGTGTTATTTGACTAATCGATTGTGCGTTGTGGTGATATAAACCATAAAAATATAGTGGTATAGATTATTATTCTTATAAAATGAATAAACATCACGGCGAAGTGTATCGTTCATACAGAGACTGTCCAAATAAATTTTATTCGGAAACAAAAATAAAGTTCTTTCGATTTCCAAGGGATTAGAGTATATAATTTAATAGGTATCCCGGCCTATGAAATAAGAAATTTTAAAGTTTTTGATATTAACTTTGGTGCTACGAATTATTATCAAAATAGGTGCATAGGTGTATATTGTATTCCCTTTGATAAAATAAATTAAGAATTATTTGTACTTTAAAATTTGGTTGATTTTTGTAATTATTTGTGTTATCTAAAAATGTATTTATTAATTAATCTCCCAATAGTAATGACTATTTATAACAAATTCATTTATAAATTGATATTGTTTTTAATTTATAATCGACTACCTTTCAAAAATAGGGATTGGAACAACTTCAACAAGTCATTTTCAAAATGATTAAAACTATGTTTAGGTCTATTAAGATGTCTAGTAACTCAAAAATCGAAAGTGATTAGATAAAATAAATTGCCTAACGAAGGTTGAAATGACAAGGGTAAATTAACAGAACTGTCACTGAAGAAACCAAAAATCGTGTGAAATTTACAAATTGGGTTGATAAATATTTTAAAAGTTGTTGAGATGGGGGTTGTAAAGTGGTTGAATCTTATCTTACATTTTATGACATGCATAAAAAAAGTTGTTTGAAAGGATTCCACAATTCTAGTTAGGTTGTAAGTGCTACAATGCATCAAAATTTTAGAGTTGAATATTCGAGCTCATTATATTTGTTTTATGTCTCCTAAAGAAATGATAGCATTTTTTAATTAAAGTGCATAAGACAGCTGTTCAAGAACTATTTGAACAAGTGGTAGATTTATACTTCATTTCTTCTGGCCAAATCCATAAATTTATTATCAACGCCAAAGAATGCATTACTTCTCGTCAATTGTGCATTGAATGAACTTAGATTATATAACATTTACTGTATAAAAAACTAAGTAAACTCTACTCGCTCTCTGAATGAAGCAGCCAAGATGACAGGTGCGATGTATCGGTAACAGATGAAGTAGATTTTTCAATTACCTACATTTTTTGTTTACATCATTTTTCATTCCATTCAACCTGCAACTCTGCAACTCTCCTCTATTGCATTCATTCACAAGGTAATTGATTTGACCTAATATAATCTCATACCAACTCAAATTTTAGAAATACGAGAACATAACATACAGCACATCGCTTTCCTTGCTGTGAAATATTTTATCATGTTTAAGATTATTATTCTAAACACTTCAAAAACTATCCAATTTTCAGTTGACTTTCTTATTCCCAATTTCCACATTCCTAATTTCCTTTTCTCGCTAATGAAAAATATCTTTGTTTAATGAATAAAACAATTAAAATTGAAGTTTCGATAACCAAGTCATCTTCTTCAGACACTGAAGGTAAACTCCAGTGAAGTATTGTCAGCGGTTACAAAATTCTAACATGGTTTTCATTATTTCTTTGCTTCTTTTTTGTTTAAACTTGGTTCCACACATTTGCCCATCACTGTATTAAGAAACGGTTTCGATGTTGAAGGGACTACTCAGAAAAAAACGAATTATTCAATCTTCCTTTTCATTTCTTCTTTTCCGCGATGAAATACTGGCGTTCTAGCTTTACTAAAAGCGTTCGATTCTATTATTAGGTAAGTAAAGTGAAAAATATTTAGAAAAGTATTTTGAGAACCCCGTATATACAAACTCTGCATGTTAACGTTACTTTTGGTTGCTGATATGGCATAAATAAATGTTATCTGATTCTGGATATAAATTTTAAAAGCGTAAATTGCTCTGAGGTATCCAAAAAGTACTTTCTTCATATTCACGTAATTTATGTTCATCAGTGACACGATACAATACCGTCCAAAAAACAGTACCGTACTCAATAAAATGCATTCAAACTATACGTAATACTAGTCTAACATTACAGCCTTTTTAAAGAAATTGCTGGCCTTTTTTTAATAATAGTTGCGCATAAATGAGTCTACTTTTGGCAAGTTATCAGTTTGTGCTTTAATAAAACCTTCGCTAGCCATATCTTCACTAACAAAATATGAAAGAATCGTCACTGAACACTGAACTAGTAAATAAAATATATTCTTCCAAAAGTTTTAAAATATCCTATTTATGTCCACTTTCCACTTTACGTTGACTTTTAAAAATAAAAAAAAGCACACGCAAACACGTAATGGTCTCAAACAAACATATAAATGATATTTTTACGTCGATGAAGCAATTAGTAGTTGATTTGATTACAATATAAACACAAAACTACACATAACCTAATATTGACATTGACAAAAGTAAACAAGCATGAAGCAAGAGATGAATTTTATTTTAAAATTTGGAAGTAATTTCCAATGAAAACTGGTTTATTAGTCATCTTTGATATCGACTTTACTACTATAAATTAATATCTAAGCAAAATATGAAATATGCGTGTACCCTATCATTGTGTGGTTATAAAAAGTAGAAGAAGGATCATAACCATACTTTAAATTTTTTATATTAATCATACTTTAAATTTTTTATATTAATATTTTGTTTTGGTTGTAAACTACCTAATTTCTAAAATTATCTCTCGGAGATGTTGGAAATATCTACATTGGAAATGGCAAAAAAAATTTCTAATGTGCTAATAATAATGTCAAATGTCAAAAAAGCTTGGAAAGTTGCAACAAATAAGGCTCAAATGTAAGAAGACTAGATTTTAATTTTGCATGCAATTTATATTGCCTGCAATAAAGTTGCTGCAAAAAGGCTGTAATGTAAGACTAGTATAACGATACCATTATATTATTGATATATTTTTCCATCCAATTTTTAAGTTTCTCGGATGAAATTCATTGGAAGTGTCTCCTTCTTCTAAGATATTGTAGGTGAGCTTTGATTTGAATTACTAAGAATACTTCAACAAAACACTCCTTTCTGCAAAAAATACGTCTCACTATCATTCTCTCTACTACAAATGACTAAGATTTCAACTGATATGATTGGTTTTTTGTGAAATTGTGAAAACATTCAATGCGTTCTTTCACTTTCACTGCTCAAGATATTAGCATCGATTTGGCTTCATAGGACTTAATCCAATTTTATGAAGAAAAAAACGGTGTGGATCATATTTTTGACGTACATTTTTTTATAATGACTATGTTTTTTATCTATATTCCAGAACATTACTACTAATATTTGTTAAGGGGCATCTACCAAATTCGACCTTGCCTAATTATGCTTTGTATATATTTTTTGTTTCCCTACGCCCTCACGTTTAAGTTCACATAACGAAAGTTTTATTAGAAATATGAAAGCTCCGCAACATGTAGGTAGCCAAGCGGTCCAAGCGGATTTTGGTTCACGTACTACTCTATAAGCTTCGTCAGTACTGAACTGGGAGACCGGCGAGCGTTGTATCAACAATTGAACGGCACGCGACTACCGAAGCAGAGACAATGTCAGTCATAGAAGGATAGAAAAGCGAGAGATGGATTTTTATCCGATATTTTAGTGGTAGCAATCGAATTTCAATAAGGAATTGTACGGTCATAAGTAATTTGAGGATTCTGAGATTTTTATATAGTATTCATAAAGCTTGAAATTAGACTCCTTATCAATTAGTTTTTCCATTTAATCCATATTTAATTCTTTACAAGGGCTCAAACTTTGCTTAATATGTGTAATTACCTCATGATTCGTATTTTTTTCAACAAAATTTGGTTAGCGTTTCAAAGTTTTTATTCGATGAGAACTCTAAGTTCAACATTAATCTACATGATATATTTTTTTCTTAATTTTCAATATATCCATTACCTCAAAATTATTTGCCAAAAATACTTGCTGCCGATAGAATCCCCTTAATTTTGACTGGTCTACTTTATGTATAATTCTCCCAAAATTTGAGCAGAATCCACCTTGAAGAAAATTGTCCCCATACAACTTGCAGATTCTCTCGGTCCTTTAGTTCGGTCCTGGTGAAATCACAGTGACATGATGAAGAGTCCATAAAAACGATCCGAGATAAATAAATTGGATCACATGGGTAAATGTTCACTTTTCGAAACACATATATAATTTATTCGCAATTTATTCCGAACATGTAACCACAAAATGGCCAACGATAATAATTACTAGGCCATTAACAATTTAAATATAAGCAATCCATTTCAAGTTAAAACCATTGCCGGATTTACAGTACGGCAGGAAATTTGGAGAAAAATCATATAATCCAATTACTTATACATTTTTGTAGCAGTACTAGATCTGTTTCCCGTTATCAATCCTGAAATGCCCAGTAAAACTGTTTTCCCAGTGAGGAAAATTACATTTTTGAAAATGAATTCTATTATAAGTTTAATTTTTCTCTTAAACATAAATTGAAGTGGAACATTTTATACAAAATTAAATACATCACTATTGTTTATTGATTCTGTAAACATCAGTCAACATTCATATTGACATATGACAAACCACACACTCTCGTGGAATAAGCTCTAAAGGGAGATTATATTCGAATGAAAAATGGCTCTACTGGTATGCAGGAGTCTGGCAAGAAGAAATTGGGGATTCAACCCAAAAATCTTCTGGATGTACACGGCTATGGTTACACCAATTATAACTTATGGAGCCATTGCGTGGAAAAACTAGCCTATGGACATGGAAGTGATTATCACCCTCACTGCACTTCATATGGTGGTGAGAAATGCTGCAAGAACAGTAGGGAGAGTCATTGAAAAAATACCATTATCAGAATATCTTCTGTATGTTCCTTGTGGCATTAATTATGAAATCCCAGTTGAACGCAGGAAATCTCGCCAAAGCAATTAACACCTATGCCATACCTGACATACTTTTTTGGAATTCTGAAGTGGACAAAAACAGAACTGAAAAATATTCAACGCCTACAATGATGACTAAACACAAATGTCACCACCCGACATCATCAGTTATTAGGACCACACTACCAAGAAAAGAGGGAAGGAGAGCACTAACGGACATAGTTAATTTACATAACAAATAAATATCTAAACTCCAAGACGAGAAAGGCTGAAACATCAAATTGCTGGTGAGGAATAACCGTCCTGATATTAGGGTCAATTTTATAAGAAGTGGTTAAAAATTAACGGTACGCCGTTAAATTTGACAAAGTTTACGCTATTATAAATGTTTCAATCTATACATAGTCAAGATTATGACTTAAATTTTAGCATGTATGGTATCCGTATCCAATAAAGAGTTTTCCGTTAATACTTTAAAACTTAATATGCATACAGACTAGCAAAAATGGGTTAGAAGATTGTCTTATTTTTAACTGTGCGTTAAAATTTAACATTTGCTTACAGAATTGCACCTATTGTCTGTAAAAAGTATGGGGTTACTCTAGCCAAGGCACATGATTATTTCTCCTGGTAAAATTTTGATTTCCTTGACAAATATCACATGACGCAATAAATGTCTCAATATCATTAGGTATTTAGATTTGGCCACCAAAAATAGGATCTAATTAACATTTTGGTCCTCACAATACCAGAATTTTGTCCATGAAAAATATTCGAAATTTCCGGTTTTTTTGGCCTACAATTTCTTATATATACAGGATAGCGAGAAAGTATGGCACCAAGTCTTTTTCTTTGAAAATAATAAACTTATGCATTTTTCGTGTTTA
This sequence comes from Galerucella pusilla, assembly GCA_910591695.1. Taxonomy (NCBI): domain Eukaryota; kingdom Metazoa; phylum Arthropoda; class Insecta; order Coleoptera; family Chrysomelidae; genus Galerucella; species Galerucella pusilla. The sequence goes on along the minus strand of CAJUYI010000962.1, from coordinate 48,155 downwards.
AGAGTAACTGTCAAAAAACAGAATACAATACCGTTTAAAGCCACAAAATTTAATAATTATATTATGTTAATTCTTTTCAAAGAAAATGACTTGGTGCTAGACTTTCTTGCTACCCTGTATGTATATAAATGGAAGCAGGTCTAGTGAATTATAATACTAGAAGACCGGGGGCTGTAAAATATTAATTTTACGGTCAAAATGTTATTGAAATGTCATAGAGGATTTACAGGAGATTGGACTTTATCACAATAATCAATCATCCTGTATATCAGCTTATTTCAAAATATCCGACCTCATTATAGAAATGCCTAGAAATTACCTGAAGCCAACGTTAAAATACAGAAAATTTGTTCTTCACTTATTTGGAGAATAGAATTCTACAAAAGCTTAATTCCACTGTTTCAAGTCTTAAACTTATTCGTAAAACATTTGCTTAATATTTTATTATATATCTTTCATAACACAACACTAAGCATAAACTGATTCACTTTCAATTTGATTCCTACTTAATCTATATTTGGAAATCGCGCAGTTCTTATTCAACATAATGATGGCAAAATTGTAGTGAAGCGAATTGTTTCACGTAATGTGAACACTTTGAAAATTCTATGAAATACTTCACAATAACGATACAAAATATTCCTACTTTTCACAGAAAAAATATTTTAATATCATTACAATTTATCCCATATAGTTGTTTTATATTTTGCGGTCTTCCAATAGTTGAAGTGCTGTGTTGAAATGTGTGGTTATGAGTATACAGGGTGGTCAGACCAGAGTAATTATCATACATCCAAAACTTTGCTCTTGCTCAGTTATTAATCTTGAATACGATTGGGTATGCCGATGATATCATTGTCCTTGTTATTGGAAGGCACATTACCGTTCTCAGGGCTAGAATGGATTCCAGCCCATTCTGGTTTTGAAGGCAACGAGATGGCGGATGCACTGGCTGCGGAAGGGGCGGCAGCTCCTTTCTGCGGCTCGGGCCCGACCCTGGGCCTAACAAAACAAAGAATACGCAAGGAGACGAAGAAGTGGCTGAGGAATCAGCACCTCGCTCATTGGAATGCTCTGCAGGGTCCTAGACAATCCAAACTTCTACTGAAGGGATGGACTGATGGACACGCCAGGGCAGCCACTGAACTACCTAGGAGTAGGCTAAGGAAGATAGCAGGACTCCTAACAGGGCACTGCTGTATGAGGAAGCACCTCTACAATCTAGGAGTAGAGGAAAGTTCCCTATGTAGGGGTTGCGGCATGACTGATGAAACGTCAGTTCATGTTCTCTTAGAGTGTCCACACTGGGCTGTATTACGCAGGCGAATCTTCGGAGTCACTGTCATGGCTCCTGGAGACACAAGCAGGCATCCACTGAAAAAGGTTGTGGCGCCTTTATTGAAGGGCTCGGCTTCATGGATGACTAGGTAGCAGGATTGGCACAATGGGCCCGCCAGTGGCCTCAGTGTCGGAACCTTGGCTTGAGTTGTCCAGGACAAGGCTCGCCTGCACATTTAGTAGTAGTAGTTGTAGTGCTCTTGCTCAGTTATTAATCTTGAATACAATAAAGTCAATTATTATTAAGTTTTTGATGGTTTTGGTAGCTCAAGATATATTTTTGATATATTTTTTGATACATTAGGAAATAAAATAAATATCAATATTAGGAATTCTGTATTTATCAGGTATTTCTTCACAACTTCCCAGAAGAATTCGAGGTAATATCGGAAAAAAACTCATTTTTCTGATCAGTCTTGGCTGCTACATATTTTGTAATAGTTTTTTCACTTTGTCAACAGAATCTTTCCGACTCAAACAATTAAGCCTATCTATGTATCATTTATTCACGATGTAATTATATAGGCAGTCCTAAGCTTCAGTAGGTACACACGTAGCATCAACGGCTGCTTCATATCAGATTCTGAATTTTTCTTAACATACCTCAAAAGGAAACTTACACTTCAGCTTTTTTTAACCGTACCCGTAATACTTCTAAGGAACACAATTCTATATAATAAACGGCTTGTACTTTAAAAACTCTAAAACAACTAAAAAAATGTTAATAATTCTCACAATTCTTCCAAAGTAACGCAATAAACTCGAGCGTAAAGAAAAACGCAAACTAAATCCTTTGTTCCGATCCGCATGGTTAGTGGTTATTATCAGTTTGAAATTGGATTTTTTTTTGCCGTAATGACCCTGCAGAAATACTTTTTGATTGCTTGCAATCTTTTCTTTATGGGCCATGAGGTAATTTAGGAAAGGAGACGAGTGAGGAGTTGAATACTCCTTAGTAGTCGATGTACTTGAAAAATAGTGTTGTTTCATGGACACACAAGAATATACAGGGACTGACACAAGTTTTTTTGCTTAATCAAAAAACCTACAAAATCTCCATTTGTATATTGTGTCACAGGGGCAAAAAATGAGCTTTAGCGAAGTGAGGGCAGCTGATAGTTAAGAGCTGCTAAAGTGTTTCCTGTATGTGTGACACACGACTCTCTTTCGCCTACGAAACAAACCAAAAAATAGTAAAATATAACAAAAAACTTCGACACACACTGACGTTTAATTCATGTGCAATGTCAAATGCATCAGGTGACAGATGGTGGAAATCTTCAAAAATCGTGGCGGTATGAATTTTCCGCCCTTGGACTGATGAACAATACGTTCCGACCCATTTTTGGTGTTCATATCATTGGTTTCCGGTAAGGTGGACAAAAAAACTCCACACATTTCAATTTAATGTGAAGAAAACATTTGGTACTTCGCATGAGGCTCTCATATTTTTGACTAGGTCCAGTCTATAGAACATGGAATTGGTTCTTCCAATTGTGAATGTTAACTTGCGTTATCCATAATCAAACTGGGATTCTCTGGGCTGGGTGTAAATTTTGTTCTCAGCCATTTACAAAGTTTTTGCAATTCATATTTTTATCATGGAGGTAGCGGGTTTTTCGGTTACTTTGAAAAATTATACCTGCATCTTCAAAGCCGTTAACTCCTTCTGCATGGTTGATTATATAAGCATCTTGAGCACATGTGTGTTTTCTAGCACTGAGTCGATCTTGGTCGATCGATATTATCTTGCCATGTTTTTCTCAACTGACCTTTTCTGAAAATCCACGTCTCATCCAAAACCTTCGGTTTATATAGGTTGGTATGTTTTTTTTCGAAATATTTCCTGAAAGACCGTAACCTATGGGATCGTACCGCAGGAACCATAATTTTTTTCTTCAATAATTTACCGCATCAACCCATAGGGGTTATTAGCGGGTGGTCAATATAATACAAAAAAATATAGTATATTAAATACAAACATAAATGGATTACTATTTTTCAGGTTTCATTAAACAGGCTTGTGTTCTTGAGGAAGCTTATCACATTGTCCACTTTTAAAACTAGGGCGTTCGGGAAATTGTGCTATCGTTCTAGCATGATGGTACTGTGGGCAGATTGTTAGGATATGGCTAAAAGAAAGTTGTGTGCCAAAATAATTACATATTAGTGGTTCGTCTTTGGTTATGAGGTGTAGATACGTGAGTGATATATAACCAATACGGAGCCGGTTGATAACAATTTGGTTTTTCCTTCTCCGTTGGAGAGGTAGCTTAAATCTCACTCGATGTTTGATTTCTTCAATTTTTAAGTTGCTTAAGTTCCATAATTGCTACCAGGTGTCAAAAATATGGTCCATAATGATTTTTTCAATGTCTGCTGGATTTAATTATTGGCTTTTTGGTTTACTCTCTCACTGCCATCGAATCCTGCAAGTAGAAAAAGTTTATTTCTTTGTTTTCCAGTAGCGGATTTTGCGAATCTTCCTCAATTTCTGACAAAAGGGTGTGATTTGGATATATTTGTTTCAATCCGTGTGGAGCGCTAAACTAGTCCGTAAAAATGAGTACACTAGATCCATAATCAATATTGAAGCAAGAAGGTGGTTTATGTTCAGTGTATCTACTTAGTTTGTACCTTGTTCTTTCTGCATCAGTTTCCACCACTGTCTAAAGTGGTGTGAGGTCGAGAATCACTTCCATTGCCACCATTGGTCATGCTCTCATTGTTCCTGTAATGCATCTATGGGCTAGCCTTTGACTTTTGGTGAGGTTTTCTCTCGTCATCAATAGGCTAGTTTCACTACTCCACAAATTGGCTCCATAAGTGAAAATTGGTGTCACTATGGCAGTGTACATCCAGCTCAGGATTTTTGGGCTACAACCCCAATTTCTCCCTGTCAGATTTCTGCATCTCTATGAAGCAATTTTTCGGTTTGTATAAAATCTCTTTTCCGTGTTTGTTCTTCAGGAGTTTACTGTCCACAGTCAACCCTAGATACCTGACTTCTTGTCTCCATTCAACCTCACTCCCAGTTTAATGGTTTTGAGGTTCAGTTTTATTTTCTTAGAGAAGGCTGTTGAGTGGTTTTGGTTGGGTTGACGTTAAGTCTCATTTGCCATTATCAGCCATTTGTATGGCTCAGACCTTTTTGTACGATATCACGAAGTTTGTATCCGAATATCCCCCAATCCGTTCTGACAATATCATCGGCATATCCTTGACAGGATATTCCAAGGTCAGGCAATACAGGACCTTGTCAACTTCTCTCTGGTGGTATAGATGGAGCTGCTACTCCAATGGTGAGCAGCTCCGACATTCATTTGGATGTGGTGCTGTCTACACCTTTTCTATCTAATTCTGTTTTAACATCATTGACAATAGCTTTTTCTAATCGTTTGATGCACAAACGATGTTTGAAGCACAAACGATGTTAGTGTAATTAGTCCGAAGGATTTGGGATTTGTTTTGTCCATTTCGCAAGCTTATGCAATGAAGGTTATTACTGCCCCTCTCCATACTTCTGGTATATGATTTATTTCTAAGCTGCTTCTAACCAAATGAGGTAGAGTTTTGTCTTGTCCATGAAGAGAATAACCCTTCGGTTTCAGGTTGAAAGGTGAAAAGATGTTCATAGTCCATTTTCACCTTCTGTTAAGTACCAATGTGCTAATCCATTGTAGTACTTTCTCTCTGCTATGACCTTCGAAAGGACATTGATATACATGTATGTAAGTATTTTGGGCTGACATTCACTGAGACCTAAAATATCTATTGTGCTCCCTTACTTCTACTTATTTTCTGAGAGTCTCAGAAACTAGTAGCTCCTTTAGTTCTATTTCCTGGAGGAATTTTAGGATATCTGCAGGCTTCAACTAGACTAGGGTAAATGTTCCTCTTCTATACAGTAATCCCCCAGGTACTGTGCCCTAGGACTGTGAAGTGTGCAATTAGGAAGTATGTAGATGAATATTTCTTCTTCCATGCTACAAAATCTACATTCTTCTTCCTCCACTATTTTGAGCTTCTTCGGGTGCCCATTCAGACGACAATGTCCCGCTAGGTCTCTATTAAAGCTCTTAGAGCAGTTTTACTTTGACTCAAGCATTCGTTTGATCCCAACAGGTTGTAGTCACCCAGAAGAGTCTTTGATTATTTGTCTGAGACCTGATATATATTGCGGCGTCAATGAAAAAAATTGCTTTAATGAAAATTTTTTACAAAGAAATTTGAAACAAAGTCTTTACACGAAATTCTGTTTCGAATTCCCATTTATCATATGTACTTGAAATAAAAATATCTAATATCTGATATTGAAATTTTATATATTAATATACCTACAGCTATTACATTTATGACCCACGGCATGGGGTCCATGGGGTCGAATGGTTTCATATACTTCTTATACCTTGGGCGGTACATAGTACTATATAAAAATCATTGAGAAACGACTCTACCAGTACATGAAACGAATGTAATACGCCTCTCCGAGAAAGTTATTTACCTCGTATTTTATAATACAATTTTATACAGAGTGGGTATTTTTTAAACCAACGTTCCTCATCTTTAGGAAATATTTAAATACAAATAATTTAGATCTTTGAACCCTTCCAAACAAAGAATTGGGTAGAAACTTAATAATTGGCTTTGAAAAGTACCGGTTAGTAAACAAGCAGCTTATTTTTTCATATTATAATGTTGAAGTGAAAGTATATTATACACTATGGGGAAATTTTTCTCAGCCGGATTTTCTGATTATAGTTGTGAGGCTGGAAAAAAATTTTCTCCGCCGTGGTTTATATAATTTTTATAATGATCAATTAACTCCAATGTTGAAATGTCATATACCTGGAAATATGCTGGAAATGTTATTGTCACTTTGACATCGATAAAAAAGGTGCATCCTTTTTTATCACTTATAATTGCACAAGTGGTTTGCATTTTATCGGGTAAATTTTGTTTCCTAGCAAATTGACGAGAATAACTGTCAACAGAGTAAAAACACAATAGCTTTTTTTTATCGGATAAATTTCTCTCTCTGCAACGAAACAGTTTTGCCAATCACTAATTTTACGAGAAAAACTGTCAGTTTTTCGAGCAAATTTAGTGACTGGCAAAACTTTGAGTTAAAGAGAAATTTATCCGATAAAAGAAAAGCTCGAGTGTTTTTTGGCAAGATAAATTAACGACAGAATATATGGATTAATCACTGTTAAATTATAAGTAACCAAACTTGCGACTAATTGTCATTGTGTAAAAGTGACATCCGCTTACTAGACATTGAGGAAGAGGAGTTTTTATCGCGATAAAAAAGGATGCACCTTTTTTATCGATGTCAAAGTGACAATAACATTTACAGGTATATGACATTTTAACATTGGAGTTAATTTATCAACTAATAAAAACACGACACCGAAGGTGGAGTGTTTTTAGGTTAATGCGCTACAATTTCACTATCATAAGGAACTGATCGTTGTGATGAAGTCAAAATTCCGAACTGTCTGTATAAATCCTGCTTATTTATTGAACAGATAATTTATCTTCCTTCGACATCTATTGACAATTTCAAATAAAAAAAGGTACACCTTGAGAAAAATTAAATACTTACTTAATCCTATCCATGCATCTACATGTACGAATTCAATTCTTTTATTTTCACTAAAGGATTTGAATGACAAGACACGAAGAACATAATACGAAGATTTTTTAAACAGGGGTGCTCACCATGATAAGTAATTTTAACACGCGTGGAATATTTGACGGTGATATGACATAACTGATTAACGAAAAATTGCTTGTAGGTACTTAATACAGGGTGGCCTGACAAAAACGGAATGGAAAATGTATCATAAGCTGCGTCAACAATTATAACGTACAATTTTTGACCCCTGTTTCCCCATTTTTAAATTTCACTATTATTTGAAAAATTTCCAAATTTCCGGATCACCTGCCGGTGTAGAGTGAATTTTTTTCCTACTATAATCGGATTTCCATCAAGAGCTGTTGCTGTATCATAGTGCTTTCCTGAATCATGTGAAAATAGCCATAGGGAGCGGCTTTACCTTCAAGACTACGAAAGATTTTTTCAATTTCAGGTTGGTTGACATAAATAAAAAACTGTACTACTGAAAAGTACCGAAACCAAAGATATGCCGATGGCATTGTCATAATAGCAAGGGAGAAATTCGGAAATACTCTTGACATCCTACAAAAGGGATTTAACCATACGAATAGTTGGTGTAGGAACCCCACCAAAAATATCTGAATAGCCTTCCACTAAGGAAAGAAAACTGAAAACCGTTTAACTTGATGAAAGCGAGGTTGAATGGACTGACCTTGAACAGTACACTCTTGTGGAACCAAAAGGAGACTACATACAAAGCAAAAATGGCTCTAATAATGATAGTTACATCACATAACAAACATGTAATGAATGTATCCTACTATGGATACTTGGTAAATTATAGGGGTGGAAGGGTCTCTGAATAGGTGGTGTTGCTGGTCACTCGGTGCGTCATCTTATAGGAATAAAACAACTACCTGTAGCACTGGGACATGTTCTGTTTATTACTTTACTTTACTAGAATACATTAAACTACTTATTACTAACACTAATATTAATAGTAATTGTAATGATTAAAATGATTAGAATAATTAGAATGGAATGAATCCTAAAACACTATCGTTAACATATTTATACGACGAGTCAAGTTCATCATAAATATAAATAATACTGTTTATGTTTATTTCACGCTCTGAACTTGACTTCGTACGTGCAACCTTCCTATTTCTTATTTATAAAACAATTCATGATTTATTGGAATTAGCTTCAAGGGAATTTATTATTTATATTATTGAAACTTATTGTTTTGACTAAAAGACATCACACCTTCCCCTTTTACAAAAATAATAAATTCCGTTGAGCTTCCTTTCCCCCTAATGAAATGAATTTAACAAATCTAAAAACTAATGATTATTAAATAATGTCGTTTATATTTGGTTAAATATTTCTCTGCTCTCTGATAAGCTACCTGCAGTTTATATTTTAACTCATTCTGATATTCATCAATATTATAGCATGGCTCAATGTCGTTTGTTGTTATATAAAAACGCGCTCTAGCGGCATCACTAAAAAGCGTACCCTTCACAGGTAAGGTTTTCATGAAACAATAACTGCTTTTTCAAACGAGATCAAGTTTGTTAAAATCCGCTCTGCCGTTTAGGAGTTACAGCTGTTTATTTTGAAAAATATTCAATCACCCCCACTTCATTTTAATAGATACGTCAAAAAAATACTCAAATGAAACTTAGTTGTAAAAAGCATATATTTTTTGGTAAATTTACTGGGTGTATTTAGTGGAAAATCACTTTTTAAAGTTTCAGATAGAGGTCACGCCACTTATCGGTCATCTAGGAAACCTGGCAGTGTTGCCAGATGGATGGATTAGAAAATCCCTAAAAATAATTTAAAAAAAGACATTAAAGTTCACATTAAAACATAAGTTATGGAAGGAACAAAGTTTATTTTGTAATTAATTAAAATGCCAGTACTGGTTTCGCTCGTTGTGCGGCGGCGCGACGCAACGCATTGGGCTAGAGGTAGAGGCGCGCATGAGTAGTTGTATTTTAGGTATTCACACAAGAAAAAATATCAAAAGTTCAAACTAATAGAAGTAGGCGGTAGGGTCAAATTTTTTTCAAATCGAAATGGAGGGAAGAAATTAATTTGGCGACTTTAAAAACATTAAAATAAATTATAATTTTTTTGGAATATTTGGTGTTCAAAATCACTAAAATATTGTTACGCGAGCTGCTGCATTAATGTGCTCAATTAGTGCCCCCAGTGAAATTCCCATATGATACGACTATGGCTCCTCCGCCGTATTTTCAAGAATGATCTGGAACACGTAACATCTAGAAAAACCCGGCGCATCCACCAGAACTTCGAGTTCGAGAGGTTTCTAGAAAAACATACGTGCGAGTATAAATAGGCGACGAGCATCGCAGCGGGGTCAGTTAGTCAGTTAGTGTTGATACTGAAAGAAAGCAATCGCGCCTCGATAAAGTGACTTTCATATAAATTATAGTTAGTGTGTGTTTAGTGTGTGATATAAATTAGTAAATAAGGACTGTATTTGAATATAAATCTGTAAATATAAATTAATTGTAAATATAAATTAGAATAAACGTTACAATATATCCTTAAATTCCCTATTTTCATTAATTTGATGGAAATTTCCCCAGAACTAGGGAAAATTCCCCGAATCTGGCTTCACTGAAACCTGGAAATAATTTCCAGGATTTTCTACCGCAAGTCTCTATATGCTTTGCGCTTTGCATTCTTATCTGGCCCGCCGGTACAAAGTAGCAGTTAGTATTGAATATTTGCAACAAAAAGAATGGGTTTTCTACCGTAGATTGGGTGGAGAAAAGTTCATAATCCCTCTTGCTACCAGAAAAATATAGAAAGAGAGAAGAAGTATGGTAATAAAGCCATTCAACTTTTTTCTATGAGTATAGAAAGAGTAAGGGAGTATGGTAATGAGGGAAATTTGTTTTTCTAGGAGTGGATACTAATAAAACATGAAATATGAATATGAAATTGTAGAAAAAACATGATATAGAGATGCAGCGTGACCAGCCTGGGTTGTGTAGAATTGAAATAAAAGTTTTTTTGGTTTCAACCAAATCGAGTCCGAATGCCGTCCTAGAAAATGTAGGAATAAATAAAAACACTTTTCAAACTTAAATTTTTATAAAAAAAGTAATATATATAGTTCCCTGTTTTTTTTAATTAGGTTTATATCTTGAGGCTCCTTCTCTTGCTAATTTATCGGCAGCTTCATTACCTTTAATTCCTTTATGACCAGCAACGTGTTGCTAAAACAATTTAGTTAGTAAGTAGTAATTTACAGAAATTTCAGTTTAAGTAGGTTAATTCATAATAGTCCGGTGGTCAATTCATCCAGAAAATAATGATCAAATAAAAGTAAAACGAGTTATATTCTGTACAATATACACACATTTCCACGCTACCAGAGAGGTTGTGTATTTTTATTAACGTCTTCCCCGGGAAGCAAATTCCACGAACAGTTTTGACGGAGTTTTATGTAGCAATATTGAAGCATGAACCCTTAAACTCCTTCACTCTACCTTCAATTTGTAGCGTCCACACTGGGGAGCTTCAAAGCATTTTTTAAGCTTCCTACCCCACAAAAATATTGCAATATACGCTGATTCCCTTTTCTCCATTCAGTTATGTCAAGTCAATCTTCACTGACCCAATTGTCCAGAACATACACGACATCTATCAAACTCTCGTTGCTCAAGATATAACAGCCTCTCTCATCTGGCTTCCATCTCACATCGGAATGGATGGTAACGAAGCTGCGGTCCACCACGCGAAAGAAACTGTCTCTAGTAACAACCCAAAACACACTGTCCAGCTCGCAACTGACCTCAATCGAATCAGCCACACCAAACTCACACACGGATATCTGATGTATTCAGGAAATCGTTCCGTTTGCCATAGCTGTAGTGATAATATAGTAACCGAAGCAGATACTGACTGACTGCAAACAATTTTCCACTACATATCAACAATTTGAAAAAAACACAAAAAATAGGGATAATAAATAATAAAACTGTGATCAGGTATCCCCAAGTCCTGTTTTTAATTGATTTTATAAGTTTTAAGATTTTGAGTTATTGTTAGGTATATAGTCAGGTAGTAAATAAATCAAAACAACAGCTCACCCATTTTACATCCAAAAACTGTTTTATCATGTCATCCAGTTTTTGTAAGTCTTCTTTATTTTTAACATCCCCTCCCGCTGCAGTTTTCCAATTATTTTTCTTCCAATTATTTATCCATTTTGTTATACAATTGATTGTAAATTGGGAATCAGTGAAAATTTTCACTTTGCTGACTCCTACAATTAAATAATATGAGGTATAATACCTACCTAATAATAAAAATAATAAGATTATGTGAGCAATAACAATACCTTGTTTCTCCAGTACTTTTAAACTTTCAATGCATGCTTGTATTTCAGCTGTATTATTAGTAGCTTTACCTTCAACTGGTTTAGATACATTTCTAGAATATACAAAACAAACTAGTAATTGTAGTCTAAGAGGTACCCAAATAGTGTAATCTGAATAATCACTTACAGATGATGATAATCTCCAAACCATACACCAATTCCAGCTTTAGCATTTGATTTTCCATTATTTTCACATGCTCCATCAGTAAAAACAGTAACATAACCATCATCTTCTTGAAAAGTTCCTTTAAATCTTTTAGCATTATTCAATGGGCTATCAACATTATCATCACTTGATGAAGACAATGATGTACATGATAGCAGATTTCTTGTTCTGTTGAATTATTAAATGGAGCTTTTGTTTAATCACTAACAATTATCAAGTCTATAGTCAAATAAAATACCTCGTAAAATACAGTAGGTATGTTCTTATAATCAATATCAGCTAAGCGCATACCTTTTAGTGTCAACTATACAGTTATCATCTTCGGGCAACACATCAGAAAGGGTATTTTTTAGTACAAGTATTTCTTGTCTAATACTTTTAACTTCAGTATTTAATAGTTTAGCACGTCTTTCAGCTGAATCAAGTCGTTTTAGCAGCTTTTCCAATTTACTGGATCTGAAATATTTCCAAACAACTGTGAAATTAATGTTATGCACAATATACCTACAAAGCTGTTTGAAAGTTGTAATGGAATAGACAATCTACTCTGAGGTGAGGTTGGCTTTGGACATAACCCATTAGTCTCAGAGATATTGGATGTTTGATGAAATATGCATAGTACATAATTATGTACCTTCACAAACTCAATAATTTTTTCAAAGATTGATTTCTGGTTATAAGATAATGAAGAAGTGATATATAATGGAAGATGGAGTTATTGATTCTGGAATAAGCTTGTTGCACAGTCATTTATGATTGTGATATGTAAATCTGACCTAGGCAATTTATTAAGTGATAATTTTTAAAATATCTCCGATAATTTAAAATTTAAATTTTGGTTAATATGTAGAAAATATTTTATGAGAAGTCAATTCCTAAAAATCACGTATACCTCTTATCAACTCAACACACTTCAATTCATCTAGTTGTTACAGCTAAATAATGTAATGATAGCTTATTCAACAATTGATCTCAAAAATATGCCTTCCACATAATTTCTACTTCTGGGTCTAAAATTTCCAACTAAACTACAAAAAACATTGTTTTTCACTTTCACGAAAACTGTGTTCTCACCTTGCTGTATCCATGAGACCTAATGATAAAAATGGTAACCTGAATATTGTTAATGTAGCAACAAAGAAGTTGAATGGTTTTAAGGATGAAAAAGTATATCCCATTTATTGGTTGACTGCGATATCAATATTTCAGTACAACCACAGAATATTCCTTATATTTAAAGGTTACGTGGAACTTAATTACTATTATAACATTTTATGTTATTTTAAAAGAGTTATCTTATTTTAAATATGGTTTACGTTAAAATCAAAGATTATATTATATACACGGTTAAAATTCTGTCAGTGTCGAATTTGAAATTTCTTCTTCTCTTCCTCTTCTACTCTTGCAGAGGGGGTTTTAAGCGAGCAATAGTTCTTACCATAGACATTATTTCTCTATGGTTCTTACTGCTATTTGTGACCGGAAATATTGTCGCATAGACAAAATAATATATTTCTCTATGTATTGTCGTCAATCACAGAAGGACTATGCAAATAGGATAATATTTATAGTACAGTTGAAGTTGCAAATGTTTGTCGTTGCATCATAACTCATAAACATCCCAATCAAATCAATAAGACAGTTTTCCCTTGCGGCGCATCATTGTTAGAGGGTTCGGAATGTCTTTCTGGTGATCAAATTATCAGAGGAAATACCTAAATGAAAATCAAATATAATATTCCAAATCTGTCATCAACTTAACGCAATTAAAAAAGTGATTTGAAAACTATTGACCATCTATCGTCAACGTTAATGAGGGCCTTTGGCACTTCATCAAAAATGTGAAATTTTCTGTACCCTCGTCGATAACATTGTTAGTATGGTTAACTACCGCACGGCACCGTACCGTACCGTACATTCCGTAAGTGGCAAAAACGTGCCAAAGATTGTTAGAGCGCGCTCCCACATTGCAAGCACCTGCACGTCACCATAATCATCCTCCCCCATATGCCTAAGAACAATAACGTAACAAAGTCGAAAAGCGTTTTCTATTGAAACAATAATTTCTTATGGTCTCGGACCATTTTTGTAGATCAAAAATAAGAACAAACAAAAAAATGTCCCATGTTAGGTAGTACCTATTTGAGTAAATGGGAAATAAAAAATTACGATGGTGATATTAAGTGCTCAAAATTTTTGTTTCGTTGGTATTCTGTCGGTTAGAACCAGTTTCCATCAACAGAAGATTTTCAAATCCCACTGTTAAAGACAAAAACATTCATCGATCCGCTTTTCTGCAATCAAAAACCCATGGGTAAACCATATCTAAGGTCTGCCGCTGCTTCGCTGCCATCTTAATTTGAAATCCCGATCCGATCACCAAATACCATCCAAATACCTACACTGGCAGGACTTTGATTCTTTAATTACCTATACGAATTGCAGATACTGTGATAATACCTACCTACTGTTTCATTTTACATTTTACTTTGCATTGAATTAAAAGCTCGTTGAAATTTTGCGATGAACTAGGTACTGTGAGAGAAAAACTAAATTTCTGGGATTGAGGGAGGCTTTACTCACTAAAATTGTCCCCATCATTACTACTCTATGCCCCATATAACATAACCCCATATTTCTATATGATTGTGGTGGTGATTGTGTCATTCATAAAGAAATAAATATTTACTTCTCTGTTCTCTGTGGTGTCATCTATATTTAACTTTTGGGTTTGTGGGTTTGTGGCCACAGAACTAAAAAGTGATCTTGGCCCGTGGGTGGGAGATGGGTGGGAGGTGTGAGTGGGAGATGAGTGGGACAGTGGGAGTATAGAAAAGAAAATGGCGATGTTGATAATATTAGAAGTGTTCGCCTTGAGAAATTGTAAACAATTTTGTTGAGGACAAACAAATTAAAGTTATTACATGAAATATAAAGTCCTTTAGTAAGTATCTATTAATATTAATTATAATTGATGTACTCTACTTAAACTAGAATCATGTTTTATGAAACATCCAATATTAAATTGATATTACCTACCTATAAGTAATCCCAATCCATATTATTATGATGAAAATTTTGTATTATTGCATTGTGAACATCAATTTAAGGTTACACTCTAATTCAAATATAATTTACTTGTTTTATAAGCATATTGCTGTTCCATTCAAGAAATGTCAAATCAATTACTAATTGACATGTTAAATTAGAAAAAAATATCTATAACCTACTTGTAACATTAATAAATTACTGATGATTTTGTTTGAATTTAAGGTATGCAAGGTCAAGAAGGCCTTTCTGGGTCCTCCGACCACAGACTGGCTTTAATACATGAAATGAGTGCTCATAATTTTGACCTAATCAGATTTGCTTCATACAGAACTGCTACAAAGTTGAGATTCATACAAAAAAAAGTGAGCTGTAAGTATAGATCCAATAATAAAAATTATATTTATTTTTATACCAAGTATTATACAGATAATGCACATTGCTGAACTCATTAGAACTTGAGTACCTATTCTAGTTACAATAAAAATAGCTACGGACTATTGACTATTACATCAATCTGTTTTTGGTTTCCTATTAACAACCTTTCTAAGAAGACTACTTTTCTCATTTTTTCAGTGTGATTTGTGTTATACAAATAAATGTTAAATGTTTTTTCACAGTACATGCTGTTGATATCTGGAATGTAATAGAAGCTTTTCGAGAACAAGGGTTACATGCTCTAGAACCATCTCAAGAATTGAGTGTTGCTCGTTTGGAAACATTGCTATGCTCTCTTTACCACAGTCTAAATAAAAGAGCTCCTCCTACTCAGCAAGCACATGTTGATGTTTGTGTAGGCTTGCTTCTGAATTGGATTCTTGCTGCTTATGCTACTGTGTAAGTAATTAGTTATTTATTTTCAATGAAAATTTCCCCTTATTTTATTACATCCTACACAGTAATAAATGAATAAACAACTTTCAAAATGAAAATTTGGAGAGGCTAAACCATAACAAATCCAATAACCATAACTATTTGTAAGAAATCAAATTCGGAACAAGATGAGATTTTCTCTACAAATTTATACAGGGTGTTTTATTGGAGATACAGGGTGTTTTATACTTTTATCCTATTTCTTTCGAACCTCATAACTTCCATTTCATAACTAATTCGACTTTTGATAAAAATAAAATGCTGCTCACATGCAACAATTATCAAAATTGACGCTAGTATGGGTGTAGTTTCAATTAAAAAAACTTTTTTTATTTTAGAGACAATGTTGGAAAAATCAGAGTATTTTCAATAAAAGTTGCTCTTGCTACATTATGCGCTGGAAAACTTATGGATAAACTACGATGTAAGTAAATTATAAAATCAACTATAGGACAGTTTTAGACATAAATTCTCTTGTTACTTGTTATACCACTATTGCTTTCAAAATATTAATGTTTATGAAGATTCTGACATAGAATAGGAAACACGTATTTTCAAAAAGGTTTTGTGGAAAGAACAAGAGAGGTGTATTGTATAGTATGTTTTTTTGTGGTGAACATTCTTTGAGACCAAAACATTTGATGCCCCCTTTTTAACTCCTTTCCTGAGGATAGTTTCAGATAATAGTATTTCATTAAATCCCATTCTTTCATTTATTTCTCCACTAGTTTGAGCTGTGTGAAGTTTTTAGTGCAATTGTACTCTGCCCTACAGAAATTTTATTTGGAACTTATAATATTAACAAGAAAATACAAAAAATTGTAATGAAGTTTAACTAATGAATATAGATAAACCCAAACTAACAAATGTTGTCAGTTGTGCTGTGTAAAACGGGCGATAATCTGACCAACCAATGGACAGTAGAAGCGCCAACTTAAATTCAAATCGCTCCTCTTGGTTTAAAAACCATCTATAGTTTATGTTATGCTATTTCGTGTCCTAATTCCTGATACCTAATTTATGCTAGAAAAATGCTTGTGGCTTTCTCAAACTTTCAGAGTGCTTAGTTCTTAGCCGTTATACTTCTATCTGAACCAGAGGGTGGGGTTGTATCAATGAAACCATATTTTCTACTCATTAAAACTATCTTCCTCCTATTTTACGAAATTAACGTATTTAATTTGAGATCTTTTTGCACTCCCACTATACAGGATGGCTATTTCAAATGGTCCAGTATTGGGATGAAAAAAAAATACTAATTGGTTGAAATGGGATAAAAATTGCCTATTTTTGGAAAGTATTGCATTGTCATATTTAACCCATACTCAATGTATAGGTCAAAAACCAAATTTCTTCCAGTATTACTTTGGAGCTGATACTGCAAAAGGGTTCCGGTCCCCAAAACGTCCGTCTTTTGCTAGTTTATTTTCTATATCATATCATTCTACTCCAGTGTATTCAGGACCCACAGCAAGGTGTGTTGTCTTTCCTCAGTTCATTGAGTTTTCCTAGGCATTCCCATTCCCTTTAAGAGCTGATTATACAAACTCAGTACTATAATGGCTGCTTGACGACTTGTCAATGCAATATTAATGCTCTCTAAAATTCTTTTTGACTGGCTTTTCATCTCTTATTGTCTCCTAGACCCCAAACTAGAACAATTTAAAATTACTTTCCCATAGAAAATGAAAAGTTCATTAAGATTGGGATATTTCTAAATTTAAGTTAATTTATTTTATAGCATGTATTTTTGTTTATGGGACAGTTTATAACATTTTTCATTTAGTTGGCCCAACTATACATTATAATTATTACATCAATGCCCATTATTTCAGATATATTCTCGCAAATATCCGATAGCAATGGATTACTTCTACAGTGGAGATTCAATGAATACCTTCAAGAAGTATTAGCTCTTCCAGCTGCAGTTTATGAATCTCCAACATTTAATTATACTGATTCTCTTGCCAATACAATTTTTAGTCCGGTAAGAAATTGTTTAATTATGTTTCATGAAAACCGAGATGAAAATCATAGATTAAAAATAGAACTAGTAGGATAATTCAAGGCGAGTCCTTTGACATTTTGTCGGACGGATAGGATGAACTTGATTGACTTCTTATGGCGGGCCTCCGGTAGAACAAAATTTGCGACTGACGTTCGTTTCTAAATTATCGATTATGGTACAAGTGAAATTTCAACTTTAGTTTGGGATAAAATTATGTTACAATTCAATAATTATGTTACATCTGGCAGCACTGCATGCACGTGACTTTACGCACCATGACAGAATTTCCAGGATTTATCCAACAAGCTCTATTTGTATACTATGATGAAAACAAAACACAAATGTGAATTAATTTTAATTATTTCAGAATGAAAAAATTACCGTTAATGATTTCTTGGATACTATGATGTCCGATCCAGGACCTCCAGCTTTAGTATGGCTACCTCTATTGCATCGTTTGGCTAATGTTGAAAGTGGTGAGCTGCTTTAAAACTTTAATTTCTCATTAGGGGGCCGGTGAACTATATGTTATTTTTGACTGATTTTGCAAAAAATCAATCGTAGGTATTCGCCTATTTTGAATATTATATATGTCGAAATATTTGCGGTCAATTCTGAATTCACACCCTGTATATGATAGCATACCAGTAAATATTGGAAACGGAATGTTAAAAGCTTCTAGTAAGATGGTGTAAAGCAAATGTGGTTATTCGTTTTTATTTTGAAGTTATTGTATTTTTTCGGAAGGTCTACAAATTATGTAAAATCGATTTATCCTGGAAACTGAACTAGATAGGTATAGGGAAATGTTGATAAACTTACATTATTTTTAATAGTACAATTCAAAAATGTGATAAAATACAGGGTGTTCCATTTAAAGAAACCTAACTTTGATACGGCACGCTTTTTTGGAGCACCCTGTATATTCCAAAATAATTTTAAATTATAGTCCTAAGTAATCTACTTGATTCTACTTCTTATTTTTTCTAATTATATTTGCCGTTAAGACGTCAGAGAATAGTTCGTTCATAGTGCCCCACCCTGTATAAATAATTTTTTCTTATTTCCAGCTAATTTTTTAATTTTACTCTGAACATTTAAAAACAAAATCCTGTTTCCAATAAAGGCAATTTAATGATTCCATCAAACATCTGTTCCAGGTTGGATACTGTCTTAAACTCCGTTTTACTGTCATCTTTAATTAAAAAATTACAGCAATTTCTTATTTTAGTTATTCATCCAGTACAATGTGATGCCTGTCAAAGAGAAAACTTCACCGGATTTCGATATAGATGTCAGAAATGTCCACATTATACTCTTTGTCAGGATTGTTTTTGGAGAGGTCGGGTATCATCACCTCATATATTAGAACATCAAGTCAAAGAATATGCTTCATTTGTAAGTAATTTTTCAACCATATGTTAAAAAAATGCGAGGGGTGAACCACTATGTCAAAAATGTGACAGTATTTCGCAAAAAGTGTAATTTCGCAAGATTTTGCGTGATTGCGCATGATAGCGCGTGATTTCACGGGATTGCGCAAGATTTCCCATGACTTCGCTAACTTTAGTAACGGAAAATTTCACTATTTTGCTAATTATTGTGCATGATTGCGCAAGATTTCGCATGATTTCACGGAATTGCGCAAGATTTCCCATTATTTCGCTTGATTTCCCGTGTTTCGCGTGATTGCGCATGATTTCACGGGATTGCGCAAGATTTCCCATAATTTCGCTGACTTTAGTCCCGGAAA
>CAJUYI010000962.1:0-21725 GCA_910591695.1 Galerucella pusilla | reverse complement strand
TTTTTTTTTAAATAATCATAGTTAACAGTAATAACATTCAAGACAGGCATGTAAATTCGGTTGTCTGATATTTCTCTGTTTTTTTATGTTGGATGATCTTCCTAAATGTGCTTTTGCTGTTGCTTCTTTTAGCCCCGAGGCGGTTATAGAAAACACTCTCTGTCACCGGATACGGTAAGTAGCCTAACATTGTGCTTGGTGCATAATATTTTTAGTTTTGTGTGGTAGTTTTTTAAAATCACTTTAAACTCTGAATACGCTGTAAGACATTTTTGATAAATATGCATAGAACACTTGCTTTTGAAAAGTTTCTGATAATTGAACACAATGGTTTTTTCAAATTACAACTAATTTGGCTGAATTATATGGGACATCTTCTTTATTTAAAATAGAAATCCCAAAGTTTTTCCTAAATCTTATCTTAAGCCCAACATTTTAGTTTAATAAAAATACCTCTTCCTGAGGCAAAAACATTCAAACAAACCGAATTTAGATAAAATCCCTCGTCCCAGCGGACTGGTGATTTTATCAATCGGTTTGTTTTCATATTTTTACCAAATAAACAAGTTTTCGTGGAAAAGGAAAAATTATCGATAAAATTTGAAGCACTCGTGGTATTACCTTTGATAATTATTTCGATATTTTAAACATCATCGTCAGAATGACAGGAGTTACATTATTTGATGTGATGCCTACCTGATGTTTGATATTTTGGCTAGACCAAATAATGACCCATCTTGTGATTGACAATATATATGAATAGAAAAAAGAATAAGATGGTATTGCAAATATTGAAGCCTAGGTATTATGAGACCTTTGTGGATATCCTGTATACGTTTTTCCCACTTAATATAATTGTGCAATGATATAGGAAACCAATTAAAACTATATCTGCTAATTTTCACAATTGTTACTTAAGAAGATAATTTAATAGTGGAGAGCTCCCTAGATATATCTGTTCATTGACGACTTCATATTAAATTTACAGAAAGCTTTGGTACATATAAAGTTCAATTTAAGTTTAAAAGTGTCATTTTCTGTCTTAACTGTAACTCTTCCCTTTCCTTGAACCCTTGTAGTGTAAGTATTAGACGCAAATTTTAACATACCATTCTCATCAGTGATGAAACAAAATTTGCCTTCGCTGCCACTCATATGTAATGTACATCCACTATATAAACACCATAGTTCTCTTTTAATGGTATCAGTAGATGTTGAGCAAATTGGTTCAGATCAGTTTTCAAAATTAGCTTCTCCGTTTTTCTTCCTTGCATATTAATTTTTAGGCGTCGTTGTCCTACATTCGGCTGCCTTGTATCTCACATTTTTATATTTGTTGCATTTTAATTTAAAACCTTCATTCTTCTTATTAAAATATTCACGAATTTTACTATAGAAAGCTCCTTGCGGTTTATTGTTATGGCCTTTCTTTTTCCTGGCTTCAAATCTTCTATAATTTCTAATTTTAAGTCTGTTTGTTTTGGTATGTGGTCTCTAGTTTTAATAGCAATTCTGAAGTTTTGAAAACTTTACAAAAGCGAAATACTCAACAATTCAGAAAAACATTTCAATTTCCATTTCATTTAATTCTCAACAATTTCTGAAAAACTATTTAAATAATCTTTAATGTCCTCGTTTGAGTTACTTTCTTGAGTATTAATTTCTTCAGCAATATAGCATATCTGAAAGGGTCTGGACATGGGTAAATAGATTTTAACAAATCCCATGCTTCTTTTGACAATTTAGTAGTGATTCTGAGCGAGCCATTGGATCCTCTTGCTTATATTTTGCTTCAACTTCAGTGTAATTCTCTGGTTTAACCTGAATACCATTCACATATCCCCAAAGTTCATTTTTTACCCATAGAACTTGTGCTTGTATGTGCTGTGTATCCTAATATAATGTCTTTTGCTTGGGGTTCAATGCGATAATTAGTAGATGTCATCTCCGACTATCCTTTTGCATATATTATTGTGCAACTCATTCATTTGAGATTAACCACGCTCTGCTACCAATTGTTGGATTTAAATTGAGCCAACGAAGTTGAGTTTAAGTTATGAATTATTTTATTTATTTGGCAATTACAATATTAATTATGACATACAACGTTAGTTGTTCATTTTAATCTCAACTAATTTGTAGTAATTAAGTGTTTATAACAATAGTAATATATTCACAGCTACCAGTAGTAGGAATCCTTCATCGTCATTTTTTTGCTCATAGATTTTAATAATTTGTTTTCATTATTTTAATAAGAATAATTATAATGATTTAGTTTACTTGTAGGGACGAGTTCCTTCTGAAGCCTGCCTTGGTATGGATTCCACTAGAGCTCAGAGGGAACTTATCAATCAATTAGAATCAAAGAATAGAGAAATTATGAGAGAAATAGCCAGACTGAGGTAAGCTATAAGCACTACAAGTTATTGAATGCATGTATGTATGTCATTATTGTAAATCTGACCGCCATAATATGATTAACTGAAATTTTGGGTGTTCTGGGTGTATTAAAATTTGTCTTAACATTTTTGCTATGTCAGCACTAATAACATATCAAAAATAGGTTTAATACTATGTAAAATATTTCTTCTTGAATTTGCTGACCTACTTGAAGTGTTTTTGCGTCAAAGATCAATAATTGTGAGCGAGATAATAATTTTAACATCAACATTACGAAGCAGACTCGTGACACGTGGCTATCGAGTCTGATACCATGTAGTACTGGTATTTAAGTTGAATGCCCTTGTGGGCTTGTGTTTAAGCTTATGTTGACGTATGTGGATTACGCATGCGCGCTATTGGAGACAACCTGAACCTCTCACTTCCTATTGGGCGGAGTAGAATTCGATGAGACCTCTGGCGGAGAAAATTGTAACTAACGACAACGAGTAAAATAATTCGTTTTGCATTGTTTTTGTATTATATTCATGTCAACGTAATTACCGTGAATTCGTACTTTATTTGTTTAATTTTGTGTCAGTGACAAGTTTAAAACTGTGTTTTTCTATTTAACTCAACTCTCATCATTTCTGAGGTAATATTCTTATATAATCAGAGATATTATGGAAGAGGTTATGTTATTCTATTTTTTGTTTTCATTGCAGATCAAAGAGAAAATAAGTCGGTATTAAAGATTAAAAATATTACTCAATAGAAACCTACCTTCCCTGCAACTTTTGTAGATATAATTGTATCAAAAATAAAATAAAAACACGAAATCAGACCTAAAACTAAACAGTTAATTGAACGCTTGTTGCACTTTTCACAAATATTAACCATACCTATTACTCCAAAAATAAAAATATTAGGAGTCAAAATTTATTTTAACAACACAAAATACTAAAGCACAATCAAAGAAAAAGCAAAAGTTTTACAAAACACACACTGAAAATAACTAAAACAGCAAAATAAAACCACTTAAATATCAAAGGGCTTATACGGCAGCTGATTTGTTTTACTCGTTGTCAAGATGAAATTGACATTTCAGAGCGCCATCTATCGAATTCTACTTTTCCCAATATTTCTCTTACATGCTGACGGGTTTCGATCTGGCTTGTTGCTTCTATCTGTAAACAGTAAACTGTTTTTTATTATCTTAAGCATTTTGAATATTTTATATTAACGACACTTTATACACTTGGAATTTAATTATTTCTATTTAACTATAGACATTTTCACTAACGATTGAAAAATAACTTTCGTATAATGTTGTACACTTATTTTTCCACGACAACGCGATAAAATTACCAAATAATGTATAATCTGACGTGAATTTGTTCAATGTTTACATTATTTAGGCGCCAACAAGAATTAGAATCTAGTGGACACGGTGCCGATAATCCAGTATTAATGAATGAACTGAGAGCACTTAGAATGAGAAAAGACGAATTGGAAACGCATTTGACTACCTTACAAGATTCCAGAAGACAACTTATGATGCAATTGGAAGGACTGATGAAAATGTTGAAGGTGAATATTTTTTATCATCTTGGAAAATTGTGAATTTTTTAGGACTTTCGAGGAAATATCCCAATATTTTTTCAGAACCATCAGTCTTCTCCGCGGAGTACTCCAAACTCATCACCGCGCAGTACAAAATCTCCTCCTCTTCCTCCAGGTGTTCAACCTACAACACAAGCGAACCCACGTAGCGCTCCTCAAACACCCATAGGCATGCCACCTTCTACCAACACGTCGATGGCTAATTCCATCCCTCCCGTGGGTCAAAGTGAACGAGATAGGGTTCAGCATATGCCGCATTCGCAAAATACTCAACATATACCACATTCTCAAGGTATGATTATAGGAAGTAGGGAACCGATAAATAGTTTACCACAAGAAAGAGGATACAACAGCGATCCTCTGGCGGGAGTTGGAGGTGATGTCAGAAGTGCTTTTGGTGGTTCTTCGAATATTAATTTAGGTACGTGCACAATTAATATTGATTTGTATTATTTCAATGTAATTGAGTAAACAGTGTCCAGCGAGAATTTTTGTGATTACTCTTACATCAGATTTCTAAAGCTCCAAGGGCAATTTAGCATAGTGAGAAAAAGATCCCAAATAACCTTTTTGTCGCCTCTCTTTGACATGGAGTATTTCTTTCTAAGTTCCTTTTCCCATTTTCGAACTTTTACCACAATGCGGTGTCTTGGGACACTACAAAGTATTTCGGATCCGATATAAAAAGCTCCTTCATCTACGAGGCAATTACTTCTCCCACAACAAAGTTCCTTTGTTGTGTCTAGTCAGTTCACATTTCGGATTGGGTTGCTCTAACCAATATGTCCGGTTAGTTCATCGGGTTTCAATAATTCAGCATTTTCCAGAGCAATCCTTCTAACATGTAGATGTAGTGGAGGAAGGTCTAGGATTGCCTCTAAGGCTGCGCTGGATACGATCTTATTGAAACCTTCTTTCGCATCTCTCAAGACAACGGAGGTATCAAACTGGTTTATCCTGTAATTTCCTACAACGGTGAATATTCTAAACTATTGATTTTTTATATACTTATAGTATTAATATAATCAATGAAGAAAAAATATTTTCATGATATCGAAAAATAATTCGAAAAAGCTAGGATCCACTTGGAACTTTTTGCAAATTATTAGGTAAGTTGTAGATTGCTCAATAATACAAGTTTGGTTGTGTGGTAACTAGCCCGCAATTAGTTATAAACAATAAAGAAACAATTATTAGACAAATTGAATAACTAGAGAAACTTATAAATTTTTACCAAAATTGAGAGGTAACGGTTTTTTTGGCCGATGATTAGGATTCCAGCCTCGGAGAAATAAAAATCAACTGTTTATACTTTAAATTTTGTCAGACTCCAAGTTTTTCAATTCAAAAATTTCACATCACATTTGAATTTGGCAACATAAAATACATAAGAACATGCAACTATTTTAGTCAGTTGATTTTCAGCTGTCAAATACCCAAATTAGAAATTGTGCATTATATTTCATATAGGCGACAATAAAATACAGAAGAATATCCTTTTTTTAGCAATTTTATATTTTTAGTTGATAGCGATTTTTTTCATTTCATCGCATGAACCTAACCAGCCCATAAATACTACAAACAGTATTATTTTACAATTCTAGGTAATGGAAACGGTACTCCAGGGTCCGTAGGTCGTTCTTTAAGAAACGATTTGCTAGTAGCAGCTGATTCAGTCACCAACGCCATGTCCACATTAGTTAGAGAATTAAATTCAGGTACCGAATAAAAATAATTTCAAAATTTCTAAGGCAGCTTGTTGATCTTTAATTGCTATTTTAGATTTGTGTTGATTACTTATAATTTCGACAATTTTATCTATTTTTTTGTATACATTTATTTTTGATTTACTTTTCCACAAGATGTTTTCGAAAATAATCATGAATAATTTTTTCTGATATTTAATAAGTATAACAAATACTTTCGAACATAAACAAAGCAGACATAATACTACTAATATTTTCTTGAATGAAGTTTGTAGTACTGAGTTAGTATCGTAGAATGTGGTGGTCTAATATCCAAATACAGCATTTCAGGTATTTAACTATCCCGATTGATTTGGTATATGTCATGACTGATGATTAAGACTCCTATTTATAAGTGATAAATGATTTCAAAAAAATGTTACGCTTTGATTTCTTCCAGGTGTGTGATAAAAAAAACAAATGATTCTGAACAATGACTGAAGCTTCCAAGTCGTAACTGTAGTTACTAGAAAGTGACTGGTAGTAGGCAGATGAATTTAACGTGAAGTATTGTTTCTAGATCAGTAAAAGATGGAAAAGTATAATAGCTACAAGCAGGTGTAATCAATAAATTAATTCCTGTATTTGAAGTGGCTATCGCAACTTTGAAACGGTCTCTTGTAACTTTGTGTAGCAAGTTATATGACAATGATAATTAGCCACAAAATTAACAAATAAATGAAAAAGTATATGATAATATTCGAAATCTTGCAGTGGGATTTAATGCCATTGTTATGTGGGGAAAATTTAATAAAAACGTTTGTTGAGCACTGGATGGAGAGGAATGAATTTTTTAGTTCCCGTGTTATCTTGAACTCGATTTTTTCACAGACTACTTGTAGCTTAAGTGAAAATAAATATGCAGACAGCTACTATAATCATATACAGTATGTCTCAGTAAGTTGGAACCATATGGGAAACTTTTTTATTATTAATTTTAGGGAAAAAATGTATTCCTCATAAAAAGTTCTGCATGTTCTAAAATCTAAAATACAATCAACAGATATCAATTTTTTTCAATCGTGTACGAGATATGTCAAAAAATATGAATTTTACTCAAGAGTAAAGTACCTTTAAATTTGACAATATCGAAAAATGTTATTAAAAAAAGTTTATCAGTACCAAAAACCATGTTCAAATATGCAATTACATATTTTTATTGGGATGCCTATGATTAAAAATAATTGCGGCTTCTCTATGGGTTTCATAATTTTCTCCCACAATAAAAACGATTTTTATTTTTTCTTCACTACTTAACAGAGCCGCCATTTCTTGTATTTTATAAAAACTAACTAGCGATTTGACGTTTGTCGTCAGTGCATCCTAGATTAAAAATCGTTATGTACGCAAATTGCTAATATACAGAATTATCATTGCTAATACAGAAAAGTGAGTAAAAATAACAGAAATTATTTTTTCATGGCAGATGAATATTATTAGATATCTGACAATAGCTTTCAATTATAATCAACTTTTTATAATAACAATTGTCAATATTCTGAAAAATAAAGGTACTTTACTCTTGAGTAAAATTCATATTTTTTGACATACCTTGTATACGACTGGAAAAAATTGATATCTGTTGAATGTATTTTAGATTTCAGAACATGCAGAACTTTTTATGAAGAATACATTTTTTTCCTAAAATTATTAATAAAAAAGTTTCCCATATGGTTCCAACTTACTGAGACATATTGTATGTTTGAATATTGAAAATATTATACATAGAGAACATATACCTTGTGATGATGAGGCGCAAATATGCCGAAACGGGTCTACAAGCTATGTTGTCCCTTTTAATTGCAAACCAGAATGGTTGGTGTTAAATATCTTGTAGATATACCAACCCCGTTTGACCTTGGAGTGTAATTCAATATCCGTCGGATCCTAGAGCCCAGGAAGTAGTTGTTGCTAATTATTTGAATGGTCACTGTATTTGAAAAAACATTTTTCAAAGCTTATAAAACGTTAGAATAATTATTATTCTGCCATATCTATTATATATAGTCTCAATTTTATAATGGCACATGGTTGTTTCATTATCTTGTCAGCTGTCGTCGTCGAGAAAAAGAAGAATGAATAAATGTGAGTGATAGCCGTTGTAAATTGAATTAATGTTAGTGTTGAAGTCGAATTCGATTGCTACGAGCTGGAAATTGAATTAATTCAAGTGATAAAATCTGGAAACCGTATTAATGCGAGCATGAAGCAATGAAAGTTGATGAGT
Source organism: Galerucella pusilla (assembly GCA_910591695.1). Classification (NCBI taxonomy): domain Eukaryota; kingdom Metazoa; phylum Arthropoda; class Insecta; order Coleoptera; family Chrysomelidae; genus Galerucella; species Galerucella pusilla. The sequence goes on along the minus strand of CAJUYI010000962.1, from coordinate 13,751 downwards.
ATGAAACGCTGGAATTTGAATTAATGCAGGGGTTAAGCAATTGAAACTATATCTATAAGAGTGTTATGCGATTGAAACTGTATCGAGATAAGCGCTGGAAATCTAATCAATGCTAGTGTTATGCGATAGCCTGAATTAATGTGAGTGTTAGCGCAGGAAAGTGATAGCACTGATTATTAAATTGATGCAGATGTTAAGCAGTGAATAATGGTAAATGTCGAAAATTGAATTGTTGCGGACATCAAGCAATGCGTTAAGGTTTAGACGTTAGTCGAAATATAAAAAGTGTGAGTTAATGCGAAAATAAGATGTGAGAATGGTCGTTATAGGAGCGTCATTCAATTGGAAATTAATCGTTTCAATATTTTCTGTGCTTTCTTTGTGGTATATTCGTTTTTTGTCTGTTTTTGATAGGAATTGATGGTCTTACATACCTTCATACTGCAGTGGATAGTTTGTGGTGCTATCTAGCGGCACATATCGAAGGGGTAGGTATGAGGTAGAAAAGAAGGTTAATTAGAAGTTTAATTAGTGTGCAGCCATCTACATTTCTCACACCCAATAATGTCAATGTCGCCTTGTCTCAGTTAGAAACTATATATTTCATTGTTCCCGTGTAACTAGTTCAATTTGGTGATTTTACTGATATCACAGACATATTTGAGAATAGTCAGTCGCGGCTTTCCACATGATCAAAGAAGGATCTAGCTTAAAATTGAATCACGGCAATATTGACATTATTAGATGAGTGTATTGTAAAGATCGGTACACAAATTACAGTTTCTGGTAGACTATTCTTTTACCTCATCCACTTTCGATAGGCACCGCGAACCACCGCAAGATGGACGTATGTAAAACCATCAATTAGACCACGATCCTTGTTGAATATATTTATTTTTCATGTTTCCATAGTATTCTAGTTGTTGTTGTCGTCAAGATACGTTTGATGTAAATGAAGAAATATTTTGTGTAGTAACTACGTATCTCTAATATACTTTTTGTGTTCATTTAATCTGATTTTCACTTCTATGATGTTTGTTTTGTCAAGATGATATTTATTATATACATTGTTTTGAAAATTGTTCTTCATTTTTCGTCCTATCTATTATTGGTATAGATTTTAAAGTATTGGAAGATTTAAAGTTCGTTCGTATATTGAATTGATTATCAATTTCTTTACATTATTTCTGATAAACCCTTAACGTATGCTATTGTTGGTTGATTGATTATTAATGGGTATTGAAAATGATTTAAGCTTCCATATTTTGCAATTTCTTTGAGTATGAATTCTGCAGGGTAATATTATTATTTAAATCTGTGATTTCACCATATCTTTTTACAATTTAGACATAAAACTAAGTCTCAATACGTCGGTGATTGTTTAGCTCTGGGAATTGAGTTGATGCGAGTATTGAGCAGTCGTAATGAAATTGATGTTGAGTAAGTTGAGTGAGTATATTTCAACACAATCAGCTGTGATAAAAGGATGGAACTGATTAACTAAGTTAAGCAAAGAAAATTAACAATAGGTACACACAAATGACACTTTTAAATCGGTTGTACTTCATATTATTTAATTTTAAATCTTCATATTTTCGCAAACATCTTGTCTATATAAATATTTTTTATATTTTTTTACATTGTACTTATTGATACATAGTGATTGATGATATTTTTTGTACAAAGATGAATAGTATGAATGGTATGCAGCATGAGTTTGTATACATCACACAAGAATACTCCTCTTAAGTTATTTTGTTAAATGGTTTATTTTGTAATCTCCTACATTGTTGTTGAATATTGAAGTATATTAAATTTTTATATATATATTATATAAACACATGACAAAAAAATGTTGACATGATATTTAAAGAATAAACATTATTTATAGAGTACATATTTATTTTTATTTGTTACAGTAACACATTTTTTTTAGTTTTTTTTAGCAGTTTTTTATAAAATTTGTAGCTGAAAATAATAATTTACTGGGTTTTGTGAGTTTATTCAGAAATACTCAAATGGAAATACTGGGTGTTTCATAGTTAAACCACCATAGGTTGACTGCAAGTAGAGGACAGTTTGGTGGTTCCAAATAGCCTTGGTTAATTAGTCCAATTTCCCTGACACTACATTCCAGACAATTCCCTCATGCCCTGGCACCCACAACAAAAGTTACTGTGTTGTGTCTAGCCAGCTTAAGAGATTGTTTGCAGTTCCAGATCTATTTAGATTCATAAGTTGTAGATTTCAAAGTAGCCGGGCTATAAGAAGCAAAAAATATTCTGGCGGAGTTGAAATGATTAGTTATAAAATTCAAACAGAAATTAGAATTTTGATTCTTCCCTCGGTTTCAAGATTTTATAATAATATGGTTTTCTTTCATGTCTTCGAAATTACCTGCTGGATATATAAATTTGGAACATCCTGTGCTTGTATAATGAAAACTGCAGCTAGTTCAAAAAATTACTTGGTGCGATTTTCTAAGAACGTTTTTTATCAGTGTGCTATTTCCTTTTTTTTCCGAATTGTTTCAACTTCCAATTGAAAAAAAAGATAACGGCAGTTTTAAAATTAACGTTTAGAAACCAAAAATAAAACAGAAAAACAATAAAAAAATACATAAATGAACAAAATTGATAGGTACGATGTTATTCAAAAAGTTATTGTAACTATCATGTATTTTTTCTTTAAATACTTTTCATTTGCTAATTCATTTTATTTATTTTTGATTTTTGTAATATATTTATTTATACATCGTTCGAAATAGTGATACTCATTGTAGGAATCTGGGGAATAAAAAAGAAATTTGTTTAAATGTTATCAAAGCCAGAAAAATGGCTTGATTGGGTGGTTATTGCTTTCGAAATATCAAAAAAAATAAAAACTTCCGATTTCCTATTTTATTGGAACTTTAGTTCTTTACGCCAGGTTATGTTTGAGCGACCAGGGGTCGCGGCGCAAAAGATCTGACCGTTACGCGTTACGTTACGCTACGTTATGTTACATTGCTTCGTTATGTGCCTTGCTTTTGCGTGCTTGTGCCTCCTTAGTCTCTCTCTCGTTTACGAAGCAGCGATTCATAATAATAAATATACTGCTGCCCAGATTCGAACCCGGGTCGCCCGCGTGCAATGCGAGCATTCTAACCACTGAACCACCGATGCTATATTGAAATTCTATGCAAAGCTGGTATTCGCAGTGCTAGTAATCTACTTGAATTTGTTCGGATAAATTTTTACTATTATTTCCATAATTTTTTTTGCGCGATTAAGGGGTCTAGCTACTTTTCGAAATACAGGGTGTTGAAATTTTGAAAACTTGAATGTTTCAATTCGATAACTTTAAAATGGATGGATAAATTGATTTGATATTTAGCAGGTAGTTTTTAAATGTAAAAGGGCATATTTTGAAAGAAATTGTAGTTTGTGCAACTAGTGTGGATATGATGGCCATATCGCACGAGGACGAAGATGGAGCACGACGCCGTAGGCGGAGTGCTCAATCGTTCAAGTGCGATATGGACAATCCACACGAGTCGAGCAGCATATTTTTTCTACGACCCACTTAGGAAAAAATCTAGAAAATAAAAATTTCTATAAACTGTAATATAACTTCAAATTAAAAATTTAATAATTCAATTTTATGTTTCCACTAATTTTGTGGTAAACGAATGTCCAATGTGTATAATGCTACGGTTTCCTTTTTTAAATATACGATGCTGTTATAAGTAGATGTTGCCAGTCGGACTCCCTCATGGAGGGTACCGTACCATTATCTATAATAATGAATATTCTGCTAAATATTTCAAACGTCTACCTGTTGTAGTTATTAATATCAAGCAGAATGATTATTTAAAAATAAAATTAACAATAAAAAAAATTCCTCGCGGAGAATCGAACCCGGGTCTACCGCGTGAGAGTCTGGTGTGCTTACTACTCAACCACCAAAGAATATACAAATTGTTTATCTATAACGTCAGATGTATTACATAACTTTTGCTTAAAAGGAACTAAAGTTCCTACCGTGTGTCCCGCGACACGTTCTACCTTTTTTTTTCTATGGTTGTTGTTATCTCTGGTGTAAAAATAACAATCTTTTTTTATATCAATTTTTTTCAAGCTTCAATTGTGAAGTCAATTTTTAAATCATAAGTTTCGAATTCTCTTTTCGATAGTATTTATTTTACACCGCATATTCTTAAGAGCTTTCTACTACACAATTCAATTGACTGACACAATTTAAAAGTGGTTTCTTTTCCCCAAATTTGTATCTGTAACCATTCTCTATATTGCTATAGTGAGAATCAATATTTTAAACCAACAGTTCAATTCAGATTTCGCTATTATACTTCCGTGTAGGTAAGTTTTTATTTTATTTTTTTTATGTTAACCAAATTACATCCCGCATATTGAATATGTTTTTATAAATAATTAAATGTTAGACTGTATGTGGAATGCTGCCTGCTGAGTGATTGTTACATTGCAGAACCTTCTGTCCGTCCAGAAGCTAGTACAATCCGAAAACCTCTAGGTGAGTAGTTTTGGTAGCGTTATTTATGTTCAGAGTTTTTATTTTGTGCTATCATCTCGTTGCTTGCTAATAATATAAAATATTTCTACTAAAAAAAGTTTCGAATAATTGATGTAATACATATTTGTCCTTCAAGTCCGGGGAAGTTGCGAAGCAAACATAAAATTTTCGGCACGGAATATTATAATCCCCAAACATTTTCCCAAATAATCTCCGCTGGAACTTGCGACGCAGCTTGCAAAATATTTTTTCATCTATTAATTTTTCAAAAATTGTTAGACAATTCGAAAATTTGTTTATTTAAGCGGTAACTATAATCCAAGTGATAATATCAAGGTGATAACGTGAATAAATATAGAGGAAATGTTAGTGTTTCAAAATTTTGGAAATATAAAATGGTTACCATGTGAGCTGACCAAACAGCACGTAGTTGTCCATACCCTGGCCGACCGCACTAAAACCACCCTGATCACCACCCTTCAAAACCATAGTCACCGGGCTGTCTTACCAAAAGAATACCCTCGTACTTTTCAGAAAAATGCCCACCACCCCCATCTGCTGCTTGTCTCCATAATTATTTCCACCATTTTGAATTTTGTGACTATTCTCCACTTTATATTAAAGTTCGTTCCGTCTTTTTTCCCATCTTTGGAAGCTGTGCATTTCCCCAACTCTTTGGCGAGTGTCCTCCTCCATTTTCCCCCCAATACATTTCACTCCCATTTTCTCTGCTATTCAGCATTTATATTTTTCGCAGTTTCCTCTTTTCACTCTCTACCTCTATTAAACATATTTGCTCTCTCTTTAACTAACAAATCCATTGGAGATACTCCCTCGATAACCTGTAGTAGTTTCTTGTACTCGGACAAAACGCGCAGCAAAATCCTACGTGGTATCCTGGTGCACATTTCGTTCTCATATTTCACAATGCCATAATTTCTTGCCAGATCGGCGCCCCGTATTGAATAAATTTCACCACTTCCTACAAAAGTCCACGTTTCTCCGTAGGTAAAATACGCCCGAGTGCTGTCGCTCTCTCACTTGCCATTTGTGTAGCCTCAAGTGTCAAGCCAAATTTCTAGATGCTTTGGCTCGTTTTTTCATTTCACTGTGACCTTACCCACCTCGAAGGTGGCTCTTTCTTCTCTGGATCCAACTAAGATCACTGCCACCGCCACTGAATGAATGGCGCATTTCCACAGAGCTTTATCCATCTCTATTTCCAAGTTCTCCACCGTCGTGGCTTCAGCGACTAACGCAACATATTCTGCGAAACCAATCAGGTTTAGGTTTTCTGGCATCGACTCAAATGTTATAATACTAATTATGTTTATTATCGGTTTGGGTATTGTCTCCTTTCGTCATTGCGCTATCCCCTTCCTCCGACCCAAACTGTATCCCCTCTTCAGACAGGGGCGACTCCTCCTTAAGGAGTTTAGAGATGTATATTATACTTACACTACCCAAGTCGTTGCTGGCCTTGGAGGAGCTTTTCCAGGTTCCTCTCCTCTACTTTTCTGAGGCAATGCAATGCTGTCGCCACCTCCCGCCCTCATTTTTTCCTCTCAGAGGAATGTTTTTCTTGTTTTAGCGCTCTGTAGCTTCATTTCTTGCTACCTCCTTGATCAAAAAAGCTAAGATCCATTTCCACTAAGTCCACGTCTCTTCCTATTGGTTAAGCCAGTTCAGGAATTATGAGGGTTGGCATATGAAGCTCTACCTTAATTGAGGTCTCATTCCACTTGGTCAGCTGTTTAAGGCAAGTCTCCACATTTAGTGAATATACCTCATCAACCATCTTCACTAGGAATGGGTTATATCAGGCAGGTGTCCACGATTAAACTACTGCTACGATGACTCTGGCAACCTACAGGTTATCATGGAACAATAGGGATAGTCCTCTCTCTCCACTCTGAAGCTCCTAATATCGGATTTCCAAATTTATCAGGAATCCTCTGAGCAGTCCTTGGTTTCACGTGTTTCTCCCCGGTGGAGAAAAAATTGAGGGCTGAAATGTTTTTTCAAATCTTCTTTATGGCTGCAAATTTACAATACAACTTCTAAGTTGTTTTATGGGTAATTAATTGCAAATTTTCATTTTATTATCCTAAGTATACAGTCTTTAGTCACTTTGAGTATCGAAGGTTGAAGCATTTGTGAAATTTGACTTAGGTGTAATTAATGTTGGCTACCATTATTAGTTATATAATTGCATCTAAACCAACCTAATATTCTTACGTAGATTTCGAAGATGATGGAGATGAAGAATCTGATGGAGGCTGGCAGCAGGAACTTCAGAGGCGTTACGCACAAGAAGCTAATTTCATGGCGGAATTACGTGCTCGTCATCCTACATCACCTCCGGAAAATAATCAAGTTACTGGACAAAACTATCAACAAAATTCCTATGGACAATACCACCACGGGCAGCCTTTTCATATGCAGGGAATACATTATCCTCAAAATTCGAATATGAATTCTACTTCCAATTATGTTTTCCATCAGAACTATTCTAATTTCAGTCAGCCTAGCAGCAATGCTGGTCATTTCGGGAACCAGGTTAGTATAAATGCAACGTTCGGAGAAGTTCTTCAAATATGAAATAAACTACTTTGTAAACATTTTTAAATTGTGAAAGTGGTTATTCAGGAAACAAGACTTCCTAGCGGAACATGCTCGATACAATCGTTGTAAAATATGAAACTTTTATAGGGCATGTACCAAGCAGATTTATAAAATGCAAATTTGCAAAAAAAAACAATTATTCCGTGGATTTCTCAAAATTTAGGTCGTGCCTCTTCGTCGTGAATAAAGTCTATCTTCTAAACAAAAAGTAGGTGTTTTGATTGAAATTTGTAGCGGATAGAATTTGATTTAAAAACATTATTTTGCAGTCAAATACAAGACCAGACAAATTATTACACGCAGAAACCACTAAAGCAAATGATGTGCAGCAAGAATCAATCGAAGAGAATGAAGAAATCAAAAATAAGGAAACTTTGCAATTCGAAGAAGCTTTAAAACATTGGGTTAATCGGTAAAAATTGTAAACAAAAACTATTTCTGTGAATGCTGTAACCAAGACTTAACATCGATTCTTACGTACCATTTAGTTTAGATAAACGGAAATTGCATTTTTCAATTATGAAATAAAAATGTAAAACTATTTAGCTTGCGGATAATGTAATCAATATATTTAGTTTAGAAGAGAATGCAGAACAAAATATTTGCTTAAGGTTAACCTTGTACACGCCTAGATAAGAAATTCCAGCTATGTTGAAATGTATTACCTACAATCACCTCTACGTCTAAGTCAAACAACAGTTGAAAATTCAGTTTCTCGTACATGCTGTCACCTTCAGGTTATTTTTTTTCCTTAAACATCAAAGGATTTTCGCTGGGCTTCACTTCTTGTTGTTGTGTGTAATCTTTGCCAAGAGTGAAATGTTAAATATCCAAAGTATAAAATCAGTTTTTATATTTGGCAACGTCGATGGAATACTCGTATCAGAGCCGCATTTTTACAGTTATTGCAACAAAACTGTTGACTGACAATGAAGTTTTATACAATGTGAATATAAAGTATGGAAAAGACTTTAAAAAATTCTCGAAAAAGTAGATTTTTATTTTTAACCAATCATGTAACCGAGTTTTATGTCATTTCATGTCCCAAATTATTTCTGCTCGCATGAGTCAGTGTGCAAACTATTTACAAATACTCAAGTAGAAATAAGAGTGAGACAAAACAGGGAATCTTTATCATTTATTTATTGTCTAAACAAAAAGAGAAAAGTATCTGAATTTCTTGAAAACTCCGAAATATGAATTGTTGTTATTAATAAATAACATGTATGGTATTTAATGGGTGATAGGTTTTGCTGATTACATAAAGGAAAATATAATGTGGCACCTGGTATTGGGTATAAACATCAACAATTGTTTCACGAATTTGTTTCGTCAGGATTAGATCTTATCATATTTTAGTAGCTGCTCGTTGGAGTTATTGGAAGTATTTCTGTGAGCAACATAATTCAGGCGGGATGTTATATTGGTGGTTACGTGTATTTTGAAATGCTCTATATAGTGACAATACTCTTTTATGTGGGCATCTTTGGAAACAAACTAAACCATTTTTCACCAAAGAGAATTTCATATTTACAATTCATAAATACATAAAAATTTCGGCAACTTGGCTACATTTAAATCTTCTCACGTGTAAATAGTGAAACAGCTGTTGATTACTCGATAAATTAATAATTTTGTTAACGAATTTTCATTTGGGTATTAGCAAAAAATATGATAATACAAAAACATTCTACTGTAATGAAAATTATACGATGTATGTATATTATTAGCTTAGTAAATAATATTTAATCATAGTGTAATATTTGGATGTAAATAATTAATATTAATAATGCAAGTAGTTGTCTATCCAGCAGGATTTTAAGGTATCATTTGATTACAATCATAATTTTTATTCAGGAAAATATGTCAAGTTTGAGGATGCTTAAAGAAACCAAAGCTGTATGGTTTTCTACTAGAAATACAATCCCTCTGGGATTCAGCAGAATGCAGAAATCACTGTCATATGTGTTTTATTATGCTTATTTAAAAAAAGTACCTCCATTTTTACGAAATCGGTAATCGTAGTGATTAAATCTGGACAAAGGCACATAATGTTTCAAGATTAGAGTAGCATTCATGTTCTTCGGTTGTAGAATCATTGGCAGGTAATAAAAGCACATACTAATTTGCAGCAGTTTACACAGTTTTTCCAAAAGGGAGACTGGTAATTTTTAATTCACTTTTGATAAAGTTCATCAAAATCTAGTTGAAATTAAATCAAATTTGTCGTTAAATATTTCGAGAATTAGAAAAATTTAGAGAATAACTTGCAGTAAGGAGCGCTAAAAACCCCAATTAAACCTCGAAACGTATAGTAGATCCAACTTTGACTCGGAATAAGAAGTGCTACGGTTTCATTTATGAATCTATGAACAAGTTACATTTAACAAGAATGAAAAAACATTCTCCCCTCAGTAATGGATTCCGACACACTTTAATCAAAACATATTCTAGTTCGTTTTTTTTTGTATATTTTATTACCTTGATCAATTTATTCTGTTCAGTTGAAGAAAATAGATTATTTTTTTGTGCAAAACCTACTTCCGGTTGTATCTAATGTTTTTTTTTGCTGATAATATGCCTAAATGATAACTTCATTGTAAAAAAATTTACGTTATTTCATCTCCTGAATTTTTTTGGAAAGTCCATATATATCCGGTTTAGGGCCGGTTTTACAAGAGAGATTTATACTAGGTATTGTTATACTGGGTATAAAGTTATACCAAAATTTATACCTAGTTTGAAACAGGTTGGTTTTACGATGTTTTTACACCGGTATAGCAATTCTTGTAATTGCTTGATTTATCGATAAGGGTGAGGAAAATGATTTTTTTTGAAAAAAATGTCCGTGTCAATTCAAAATCTGCAACTTCAAATAGCAATAGCAAAGCAACAAGAAGTTTGCGCCAACAACAGAGTTTAGTGATACTGAGGGTATAAAAAAGAATTACCTACTAATCAATCTACAAAGGCTCCTTGACGAAATTACATATAATAAAATGAGCTCATGACTTTTTCTGGCATAATTACAGACACCTGTAAGTATTATTTATTATAGAAAGTTCTGTTGGAATATATTACTCTTCCATTCACACTCTTGGAGTTCCTTTCTGTATAAAGTATTATTTAAGATAGTTATCTGTGTTATAAGTTGGGGTGAATTATTATTGATGGAAATTCGATTGTAACTTCTGCCTAGAATTGAAAGATTCAATTAAGCTGTACACATTGTTATGACCAGAAAAATGCAATTCACTTGTTTGTGTTTTATTATTTAAAATTTCTATTTTTGAGGATGCTGAAGTGAAAGCTAATCTCGATAAATCTTCTATATGATTTTTTTTAACAAGCAAGTAGATGCAAACAAATGTATGAAGTAACGTGCGTAGGCTTTCTTCGCCATTCGCTTCTACACTGCAAACAACAAAGTTACAAAAGATTAAAAATTATTGAGAATATTTCCACTTGAGCATCCTGTACATCTCCTTTGCACGAATTATTGCACATATTTCTTCTATAGGGGACTAAAAATGAGAAAAGACATGAACTTTCCATTAAATACCTATCTTACAAAATATGAACTTTTCAACGTCATTTCAAATAATATGCAGTTTTTTATATTTCGCTGTTTTTCCTATAAAGAAATATTTTTTGGCAATTATTTTAAAATAAATTTAGTGCTTTATTTATATAAGTTCGTAGTTTTTACTATAACGTCCCCTAAAGCTACAGTATTTTTGCTGTTTGTACTTTTTTTCAGCGCTGCTTTTTGAAATACCTATGGTGTAGATCGCTTCCACCCAATTACATAGACTCAACGAATTTTTATAGACAGATCATTATTTTGTATTATATTTTCATCAGTATGCGTATCTCAAATATTTTCAAGCTCGGCTATACACAATGTATGCTAATAATGAAATACGACTCTTAGTTGAACTTTTTTTACACTAAAATCATGATAAGTTGGTACAAGTTACTTAATTAATTTTTGTTAGGAGTAAATCAGGAAATTTCCAAATATAGTAACAAAATACTGTATCGGGACAATTTGGTTTGTTTGAATAGACTTCTAATTAAATATATAGATATTTTAGAAATAACCCCAAACACTCAACACACATTCATATACTTATTATGAGACCAATAATTTGCTTCTATAGTTGGACCAAACATTTAACCTACCGTACGCTTTCTAAATACTTATAACGCTTTTCACACCTTTCTAAATAGTACCCTACTATAAGATACTGTCAGACAAAATGAGTTTACAAATTAGGCAAAACAGTAGAGCATAACAATAGTGAGTTTTTGACAAAAGTAGTAGAAACCGTACTGTGCAATATAAAAGACGGTATGAATCTGATGTACATATTTCCAACTTGCTAATGTTGTTCACGAAATTGTTATAAATATATGAAACGTTGGTTAATAATACGGAAGCTTATCAAGTAATCGGTGTCAAAAGATATGAATTGTAGATAATAAAAATCCGAAAAGAACTAATTTCTCTACGAAGTGATTGGATAATTAGGAGCGAAGAAAATTCGGAAAAACTGGAAAATTGTAATGCTCTAAAAAATTCGTATCTTCGTTGTTTTTCAGGTCATAGCGTTGAAACCTCGTAATAAACAATACCTTTGTATGCATTTTATGTGCGCGAAGAGCGGGTACCATGGGACAATTAGTTTTGTTGCAATTGCAATTTTTGATTTAATATTTATGCAGTATAGGTCTCGATGCGTTACAGACACAGTCCGATTTTGAATTTGAAAAATTCATAGATATGTACCTATTGCTAGGCCTAAATTAATATTCGAAAATAAATACAATAATTGTGAGACTATCTGCAGAAATTAATTATATTCATGGTAATAGAGAAATAAATAATGGTAATCAAAAACAAGTTGTTTTGTTTTCAAAGAAAACCGATTAAAATCGATAAAGTTGCTTATCAGTGTAATGGTGGAAGGTAGCAATATCGGTTTTTTTATTAACAAAATATATTTAATACCTACTGTGGTACTGATACAAGCTGCTACGATAATTACAGTGAAGCAGTGTCTAGCACGGTTAGTAGTTGGATTTGTGACCACCGTCGTAGAGCCAGTACAGTCTGTAGTTACTTTTGAGTATTTCCACGGGATATATGTCTAAAGTATATACTAGTGTCTGAAAGTTTCATCAGGAAAGTAGAAGTAAGGGCGCAGAATGGATCTTTTAGGCTCAGTATGAATGTCTTCCCAATTTACATACATACAAACAACTTTTCTTTGGGAGCATATAAGGAAATGTTGCATTTGCTTTTGATTGCCATTTTACAATAGAACTTAAATAATTAGTGTTTTTTAATTCTATTGTATTGCAAATAGCGCTGGTACTTTTCATATATGACTCGATAAAATAAAATGAAAAACCATTATCAACTGTCAGAAAGGGGATTTTAATAGTTTCGTGAAAGTTGTATCAACTTTATTTAAAAGCTCTCTTAATAAACACCTTATAAGTAGTACACTGTTGTTTAGTATCTACTTATTTTTATCTCTTATAAATGTTATCACAATTGTCAATCTTAGTGAATCACATAAATGTAAAACTCAATTATTATTTAAAAAACTATATATATCTTCCAAAGTAAAAAAATGAATTCCTCAAAATAAAAAAACTAATTATAAAGGTTCTTTTGAAATGAATCTATGTATTATATAATATTGTGTAACTAGGAATTATATAAAAAATGTGAACAGTTTTCTTGTTAATTTGTTAACATTAACATAATAGTCTATTTGTTTGGTTTATCTGATGTTTGTATTCAATGTGTTGTGAATTAGTAGTTAACAGTTAATTATAAAGCGTAACAACAACTGAGCTATTTCAATTGTTATTAATATGTACAAAAACTTCTTGGACTGAAAAGTTTGGGTAGAACTAGTAACAGAATTGTTGAAGTTTTACGTTATGCAGTAGTTCTTTATTGAACAATAAATACTTTGGTTTTGTTCCTGTGAAATGTGTTTTATTACCTACACCAACTTAGTATAGTTTATACGATTACAGATTAGGACAACTTGAAAAACTTTCTTTAGAACTAGGTACTGCATGCGCCAAACGTAAATGGCTCTCCCAACTAAATTACTATTGGATTACGATAAGCCCCCTGCCGGGGAAATCAGGAGCAGCTGCTCTGCATAATTTGGTCTCGAGACTCGAAAGGAGCCTGAACCAAAAAGAATTTGCCCTAGCAGCATTTTTAGACATCGAAGGTGCTTTTGATAACACTTCGATGTCATCAATAAACAAATCCCTCGAAAAGAGAGGGACAAATAACACCACATGCAGATGGATAAGATCCATGCTTGAACATAGGAGAATATCGGCACATATATGCATGATACAACGTACACCGTCAGGACAACTAAAGGGTGTCCTCAAGGTGGAGTACTTTCACCACTACTGTGGAATTTAATTGTGGATGACTTGATCTGCACACTAAACGATCAAGGCATATGGACGCAGGGCTTCGCGGATGACCTTGTGATTGTCACCAAGGGAAAATTCCCAGAGACGGTCGCAAATGTCTTACAAGAAGCACTGCG
>CAJUYI010000961.1:30843-78602 GCA_910591695.1 Galerucella pusilla | reverse complement strand
AATATTAGTACCCAGTTGATGATTTTATTTTATGAAATCTCAACAGATAATATTTCACCAAATATTGCATAAACAAGAGTTTGCCAAATATTCTCTTATGTTCAGCTCTGATGCAAGATTTGGCGAAATATTATCAGTTATAATTTATATATTTTTATAAGCAGCTGAATTTTGTGTTCTTTAGGTAAACAGTCGATTTATTTTTTAAAAAGATAAAATTCTCCATCAACATGATATTTAAAATTCCTGCTGAATTTTATAGTTCCTGCGGCCAAACTTCAGATGGCAGTTAAAACAGTAGTCACTGCTGACAACATAGGGGTTACAATTCTAGGTTGAAGTATTTTATGCACTTCATTACTGCAGGGTTATACAATGTACCAAGTTAAATAAGGTTAGATGAACATAAAACGGAGTCTAGTATCTTGATTTGCGTTAGGTAGGAAATTTTCTAAATACCCTGTATACAGCCATTGAGCCGTTTCATATGAATTTGAATTTCAATACTCAACCATTTCTACTAATATAACAACGAAAATACTTGGCAACAGCGTTGAAATGTTTGAACTAGCAATTTCACGGTAATTTAGAGTTAATAGCGTTTTAAGAAGAATACAGCATAAAATTGTTGGTGTAATTCGACTAATGCAAATAAAATTATGCTTTTTTTCAGGCCACATTTTCTCCTCACAATCATTATATAGGTAATAGAAGCATTTTTTTTATCTTTAAATACTAACAAGCATCCACATAAGTGGTTAACACTGTATTTAAATTTCGTATCAATCAATTTTTATAGCTCTAACAGCGTTATACTCGTAAAATATGTGCAATAATGATAGTGAGGTAGTAAATCTTTGCTATATTAACTTCATGGTGTTTTAAAATGAACATAAATCTTTTTTTTTTCGAGTAGTTAACTCTAAGTAAACAATGTTTTATTTTCTTTAATAACATGTAATAAAGAATAGAAATACTTAGTTTGTAAATGAAAAATTAGATGTTAACAATGCTTGTTAAGACAATGGGCGATTAGATCAAAAATTATGTTCAACTCCTACTTAATCGATATTTTTAACTATTGCTTCCATATTTAGGATATTAATTAGGACTGTACGAAAAAATTGTTCCTTCTAATGTGGGAGGATGTTTGAAATATGTTTCCTGTATTGCTATATCAGTTTAGATTGTGGTTATTTCGTTTTGTTTTTTTTTCGATTTGAAGGTTTATAGCAATTTCGTGGAAAGCATTTGCCAGTCGAAAATATATGAGGTTCATACTACGTAGTGTTTTTTACACTTTAGTCTACTAGGATTTTAGCTATAAAAATGTACCTATTTCTTGGCATATAAGGTATGGTTTGGCAAGTTTATCTGAAGCTACGCGGCATCGGTAAGAGGTGAGGAAAAACATGGCGCATATCTGTCAAACGTACAATACCAACGCCACTGGATAAATCAATATAAGTCAATTGACGAAGTGAGAGGGAAGAGTACACGCACGCGCTTGCCAATAAGAAGTCAGCTGGTCGATAAAAATCACCAATTATGTAATTCGGAGGGTGTGGTCATTCTGGTTTTCGTACAACGCTGCCAGAGCTTGAAGAAGCCCAGAACAAATTTGGCGAAGTGTTCATCTTTTAATATTCATAAATTGAAAAAATAATGTTAATAGAAAAAATCCAAGGAAACAAGCACAATATAGAATTAACGTTTAATCATATTTTTAATATTGTTAATAATAGAAAGACCCATCATTTATAATTAGTATCACCACATAGTTAGCACTTCAGCTTTTTCATGGTTAAACGTGGCAATGTCGAATGTTTTCGACTGCATTCCTTTCACGGTTTCAGATAAACTTGCCAAAGTAAATATTCACGCGAATCGCGAGGCGAGAACACTCATCTTAAGACCGCTCTATATTTTTTTCTATTGCATATTAATACCTCAAACTCTTCCAAGACTTTCCTCACTCAACTTTTATCAAAAGTCAGAAATTCAAAAATAAAATTTCTTCAATTTATGGCTCGAATGTAACATGCCTTGAGGATTTCGAAATAGTTTCATTATCTCTAGAACTAGTTGGATCATCATTAAACTTTCGTGAAAAAATATTAATTATTCGCCGAGAAACCGCGAGCTGATCGAAAATCGTAAAATCGTTTTTTGACCATGTTCCCCAAATTTTTGAAAACAATAAATGACATATTCGTGTTCAGCACCCTTGATAATATAAAGATGGACTGTTTTTAGACACTAGACCGCGGTTGGTCGGATTTTCATTTTCATTTTCTAAGCGAATTTTTGGGGGTCTCCCTGTGTTCATTCAAACTTGTCTCACTGGAAATTTTGTCCACTCTTTCATGTCTCTAGCTTTCGCCTTCGAGTACAGTACTCCTCTCTCCCGTAGGTCTTCCGTTGCTTCGTTATACCATCGTTTCCTGGCTTCCTCGTTTTCGCGTTTCTGACATTTATAGTGTGTCCATTTGGTGCGGCATTACTCTCTTATATCGTTTCGTTCATAATTACAGTAGAATTGCCCTTGTCAGACGGTAAAATAATGATGGAATCATCTTCTTTGAGTTTTTCAATTGATTTTTGTTTTGCTTTTGTAGTATTGGTATTAAAATTAATTGATGTTTCTAACACCACTTCACAAGAGGTACCAACCTATACTTATTCTTGTCTTTCGTGTTCAGAGAATTCATCACTTACAATGTTTCATTGATTTTGAGATCAAAGCAAAATTTAATTCTTTTGAAAGAACTGATACTTCGGAAGAGCTCAATGTTTCGTTTGATAAACTAATTTTTTGGATTATCTGTTCAAATAATATTTGAAATTTTTGGATTTGAATTTGTTTTTGTTTTTCATTATATTTATATTTGATATTATTTTTCGAAGTCAATTTCAGTTACCGTATCAAAAAGAAAATCCTCAATACATACGATATCTTGTTCGATATTGAATACTTCATATCTAAGGTGCTGAAGGCATTTTCGAACCATAGCTATACTTACCTTTTCCAATATTCCTATTTCTCTTCCAGCGTAGGTAGGATGTAACCTTAGTCCTCTTGGTATAACCATTATTCCTGCATAGGACAGCTGTTCCAAAATATTTTAGAAAATTGGATAATGTATACAAGAAGCTGTCATATTCTTAATGTTCGTTCAAAAACAACTTGGGACCGAAATATTACACCAATTAAGCTAAGGAGCCTTCCAAAATGGGTGCCACAGAAATACATTTTTTTAAAATAGAATGGTGTGGATATATTGGAACTTTCTGAATAACCATCAAGGTCTACATTACTACTCAATTTTTCTACTATCCTATGCAACGTTATTAGAAAACTTGTCAAAATTTTGCATTATCTTATTTCAATCGACATACAAAAGACATCTGCTAAGTAATTCTGAACATAAGCTTACGTAATAGCCAGAAAAACATCGATAGAAGTATATTTGATTTCAATTGTACAGGGTATTCAAAATTTAATGTCAAAGTTCCCAATATTCATTGTAGACTTTTTTAAAATTTCAAATATAACACCCTGTATATTATTGCATATTTGGTACCCCAATTCAATTCCCTTCTAAACAATACTCATACATTATACCCGACACTTGCAGATTTCTCAAAAAAGCATCAAATTCACATTCACTTAAGTATAACATGCTATTATAGCAAATGCAGTCTTATCGTGCGGATTATACGATTCAACAAAGACAAAGTGACAATATGAATAATAAGAAGCAATTTTCCGGTATTTTGCATCCTCAAGCAAAAAAAAAGGTACTTAATCTGATAGATTATTTCGACAATGAATGAAGAAGTGGAAATTCGTCAACCAGTGTGCAGGAAGCATCAACCATTATTATTTTCTCCGGGTATATTTCTAATCTCACATTTTGGTAACCTCTGTGTCTTCTGATTTGATACATATGGCTAGTGATCTTTGAACCCGCACGATAAGAGCGCTTTTGACTACATCAAAAAAATATTAAAAATTACAAAGGATAGTGGGTAGATACTTTTTTAATTACCTGTTCATCCGTTTACTTCAATCACTCAACCCTTCTCCAGTCTTTCCGAAAACGATCGCCTAACATTATGTAGCATCTTAGCCCCCACGAGTATGAATGCTTGACGAGTCCTTTCTTTCATGTTATCTCGGTTTGTAACCAGCTCTTTGTACACTTTTGATTCAATCAATTCTCCAAAAAAGAAGTCCATACTAGCTAGACCCCAGGTTATCTTGGTGACCATTTTATTGGTCCTGACCTATCTAATTATTTATTCGGAAATGTTTGGTCCAAATATTGACTGGAAATGGACCGAAACACAGTCTAATATTGCTGCCACATGTTCTTTCTAATGAACATGGGAACATGATGAATCAATTGAGGAAACTTGTTTTCTAAGAACTCTGAAGATAATTGCCCACTAAACGTTCTTCGAATAAATAGGGTCATACAACATGATTTTAAGCAATTCCTCCTCAAACATTTAAACTTCACTTATGTTCAAATGAATTAGGTGGAGATTATATCATTATACGATTAATAAATCCGGATCTCTTAAAATAAATGTTGCCTCATAAGTGAATAACACATTTTTAAAATATACAGTGTGGCTCTTGAGTAATTGTATATGGAAGTACAGTACAATCTTCACTGCAAAATATTGCGATTTAAATCAACTAGCCTAGATACAGAGTTTTGAACATGAAATTTTGATTTTCGGTTTTTACAATAACTGACGTATATGAACAAAAATTTGATGTTGGGGTATTTTGATAAGAGAAATTATAATTTTGTATCAATTTCGATGTATTCTGTAGAGTGCGCCACATAGGCAATGCGGTGTAAATGTACGCAAAACTTTTTTACCTTCTACACTAGTGCTACTTTTGTAAAAAATAATTAAAGCCACATCATAACAACAAAAAAAGGTATATCTGTTAGTATCCCCAAATCTTAACGGCTTTAGAGAAACCTAATCACATTTTAGTGATTATTATTTAATGAAATTACGTTCGAAAAATGTAGTCGTGTGTACGATAATTATTATTTTTAAATATTGAAAGTACCATAAATATTTTCCATGTTAACTGCTACTATATCCTGATACAGTTCATCTTAATCCTAAAAAAAATAATTATCGTACACACTACATTTTTCGAGCGTAACATTGAATAATTATCATGTAGTTAATCACTAAAATGTGATTATCTCTAACAGCCAGTTTCACAATCGGTGGTAAACTCTCAGGATTAAGTAACCTTAACCGAGACACTAACCATCAGAACATGCTTCACAATCATCATTTGACTGATGGTCAGATAACTTATGAAATTATATTAACTTCTGTTGCGTTGGTATGAAAACCATCGATAGTATGATGTTCTATGTCAAATGAAAGGAAAAAGAAGACCTTTGGAGGTTATGTTTTACAGTTTTTATACTGGAACTACCGAACTACCTCACGCTTCAACTATAGAATTGGAAATAGCCTCCTCAATATCTTCTAACAGACTTTCTACTCTGTCCACTTCGACAAACGAAATCTGCATAAAAAATCGAAATAATCACGTCTTAGGACTTCATCGTCACTGCTATAGGCATTAACATCGTAATCTCTCATGCTTCTAATTGTTTGTAATTGAAAATAACAATATACAGTTTCAAAATTTGACAGTTTATGCAGTTAACAATCATAAATTAGGTTAGAATTCATTGGTTAGCACAGTTACCCGTACTTTGGGTTGCAGTTAAATTTTTTAAAGGGTAACCTATACTTATACCCTTGACCACATATTGTGAAACCCAAATTTTGTCGTATCCGTTGGTTACTTCTTAACCAAGAGGTAATCTATTATTGTGAAACTGGCTGTTAAACCGTTAAGATTTGGGGATACTAACAAATATACCTTTTTTTGTACTAGTGGTGTGGCTTTGATTATTTTTTGCAAAAGTAGCGCTAGTGTAGAAGCAAAAAAGTTTTGCGTACATTTATGCCGCATACGTGGACTATGTGGCACCCTTTACAAAATACATCGAAATAGATACAAAATTTTGATTTCTCATATCAAAAAACCCCCAAATTCAAATTTTTGTGCATATACGTCAGAAAGCCTTAAAGTTGTTGGTAAAAACGAAAATTGAAATTTCATGTTCAACACCCTGTATCTCTCTTAATATCAACATTTTATTGGGGCTTGTTGCTTTAAATCGCAATATTTGAAGATTGTACTATACTTCCATGTACAATTACCTGATAACCACCCTGTATAATTCAATACCTAGCACTCTAATATTTCTTTTATTTCCAAATATGCAATAACAGTCACGAAGCTTTTACTGGGGAGGGTTTTGGTTTTTTTCATCTTATATGTTTAAAAGGGGAAAGCTTCATTGAAGGCGCCGCCTAAGGCAAAAAAAATCGAGTGCCACGACCTAAAGCAATTTTTCAAGTTCAAGAAATAATGTTTTTTTAAAATTTTTTTTTTGACTTGGCTACATCTAAAAGTATCGTTTTTTGTTTTGCCCCCTTCTGCTGAAATGGTTATAACCATGTATATATTTTTTTTCAAGGAGCCGTCCCTTCGCCGGCACCACCTCAGCCTCTTGGGCTTATTGTGGATTCTCCTAACATTCTGACTACAGCCTATTCAGCCTATCCGTTCCCTGTATTAGCTCATACAGGTTCTTTACTGGTTGGATGTAGAAGTCTTCTGGAGTCATTTGGGGTCTTCCATTTAGTTTTTGCCTCCTGTGGTCCAGCGTCTCACAGTTGCATAATATGTTTCAGTGTCCTTTTTGCATCTCCTGCATGTGAGGTCTCCGTTATACACCCCATTTTGTTCAGGTGATCCTTTGTCGGAAAGTCTCCCGTGAAAGGCCCCGTTATGGTGCGTAGTTTGTTTCTGCTCATTGGGAGCAGTTCTTTTGCTACTTTTTCTAATAGTTCTTTTATAAATTTCTTCTCATGTGTTTGCCTGGTGGTATTCTTCCAGAGTTTTATGGATTGTTCTTTTACCCACCCTTTTAACCATGACCTAGTGGAGCATCTAGGGATGCCCACAGATGGTTCGGGTCCGTTCATCAGTGTTGACGATCCTGCTCTTGCAAGTTCGTAGGCTTTTCATTGCCAGCGATTCCTTTGTGACCTAGGACCCACTCCAGTGTTACACTGTTCCGAGTCGCCAGTCTTCTAAGTTCTTCGCCGCATTCCCATACCAGCCGAGATGTTACCTGTATATTAATTTGGGAGCGCCTATTTTAAAACGTGATAGATGATTGAAAATTGAAGCTTTCATTAAAACAGAAAATCAATCTCACAAAAGTAAATTTAACCCCTTCAGCTAAATTATTCACAATTGTTGAGGAATCTATTTCTATTGCCACATCCCGATGAATACTCATATTGCGGCAGTATGCTAAAAAAATTATTGTACCTTTATTGTATTTTCTATGTGGAGGGTTTGAAACCCCAAACCCCCCCCTTATATACGTCCCTGTGCAATAATACAGAGAGTGTCAACTCGATGGAAGGCTATTCTTCGCACTTATGTAGTTTACTTTTTTGTTGCTACACAATATCAAAATATAGTTGTTATAAAAGTTGCTGGAATATCCTAAAAAATATCTCCAGGAAATAGGTCTAAACGAGATAATAGTATCTGAGACTTTCCTAAGGGAACCAAACAGAAGAAAGGAAGTACAATAGATCCCAGTGAATGTCTCCCCAGTAGACTAAGTCACAATTATCACCACTGTAATCTCCTGATTCTCCATTGTCTCACCAGTCTTCAAGTTCAACTTGGAAGGATAACGTTCTTCTTTCAGTTGGGCCGTATAATTGACTGTAAAAAGTGAGAACATATATTCTTCAAAAACTTTTTTTGAAATAGAATCCAAATGAAAAAAAAAATATGTCCTTCAACGTAAAATCTTCCCGAAAATATTTCGTGCCTGTGTAACAACAATAGCTGCCGTAATTACAATACGGAAATCGGCATAATATGTGACATAACAACTTTGAAAGTTGAACGACCGACTAACCGATTTGAATTGACTGACTGGCTGAAACCAACCTAGAAAATGTTAGATCATCGGACAATGAGGGATGGGTTTCCGTTGACATTTTAGCGTTTCATTCAACTTCATTCACCTCTGGGGTTATCGGATTCGCGACCTTTAGCACTGGAAGGGCCGTGAGGCGTACAGCCGCCGCCGCCACCCGTCTCGGTGTCTTCTCTGTGCGACATGTGGCGCCTCAGAATGAAAGGTGTGCATTCCTTTGTTGAACTTTTTTAACCCTTCAATCTAGAAATATTTTAACTTCTCATGAAGTTAATGAAATATTGATTATTTAAGAAATTAGAGAAAATATGTTGTTCGTATACAGGGTGACTCATATATAAATGTCGATTTTTTTTTAACAACACCACAAAGAGAAAATGTACGATTATCCAAAAACTCTTCTTACACTCACAAATGAAACTAACTAACTAATTTTAAAAAGCTTATTGATAATTATTTCGATATTGACATATCATGATCAGAATGACAGAAGTTAAATTTGACGTGATGCCTCTGATGTTCAATATTTTGGTTAAACCAAATAGTGACCTATCTTGTGATTCACCTAATATATATGAATAAAAAAAGAAGAATATAGATATATTATTACAAATATTAAAGCTGAAGTATTCTTAGCCCTATGGGGATATCCTGGATATCCTTTCCCCATTTAAAATCAGTATAACTGTGCAATGATAAAGGAAACCAAATAAAACTAGATATGCTGATCTTTACAATTGTGCTGTAACTCAGCAGGTCAATGGACCAATGGTTAATAGTTATTTATGTACCAAGGCAGTAAAGTGATTCATTATCGGACGAGTGTGAAATTATGGGACGAGCAAAGCGAGGCGAATAACAGGCGAATCCGATAAAGACACTTTACTGACGTGGTGCATACAAAATTTTATCGCCAACTGCTTAGTATTTAGTATATAAAACACTGAGGTATACTTCATTGCATTTTATTATGACAAAGTAAACAGCACATATAGAACAAATCTACTTTTTATTTTTCATATTTAAATTGAAGGTACACCCTAAAGCATTATAAAAGTTAATTACTAAAGTCAAAGGAGTTTCAATAATAATTTGTTATAAATAAATCGCAAGAAAACTATTATCGAGCCGTAATAGGGAGAAGCGTGACACTGACAGATGATGATTTTCGAGTAATGTCAAAGTCAAAAACTTTACCAGACGCATATGTAAACTATTTGCTTACTTCCGGAAATCAATCTGATAATTGACGGTTTTACTGACGGTTGGCGATAAACTATGTTTATTCAATAGTTAAGCCTTTTTGCGTTGTAACACAATTTGTCGATCAAGGCTTACGTAACCAATGGGTTTCAGTTGACATTTCAACCTTTATTTTACGTTATTGTCATTTACATTTAGTAATTTAGTTTAATGCTGTGTGCTTTAGAGTATTTTTGATTGTATTTGGTCTTTGAAAGAGGATTGGTGAAAGCTCTTGTAAATCAGCTCTTGCTTCTTCCAGCTCCCCATTTTGTTCAAAATCATTCGTACTAAATGCTGAACGGGATAAATATATCTCTATATAGATTGACTTTTTTACTCATCAATGTAAACTAAACATAACTATAAGGGCGAGTTGTACCAACAGTCGGCTAAACCTTTTAATACATCTAGCGATCGCTACAGGGACTTCGGCAACCTGAAAAACAAATTCACAAACATGAAAAAAATCCAAAAAAGCTTTCGCGGAAGAGAAACTGCAGAGACTCGGCACAGGTGGCGGAGAATATGTTCCATCTCCTGCCAATGATATTGATGTGGAACTGAAGGAACTTTTAGGGAAACAAGTCACTGGCCTGTGCTCTCAAGTTGACGATGTCTAAATCTATCCAAAAATTCCTGGTCATTCCATTCTGTAAAATGGTTAGTTCGTCGCCGAAAGTTTTTTGGGCGTCTCGGATATAGGTACTTGTAAATTTACAAGTTCATTAAAATCTTCGTCATCACTAAAATTCAGTATATCGGAATATTCCATTATATTTGGTAAAAATAAAAAAAATTACAGAATCTACTGACAGTTGAACAAAGTTTTAAGGTTAGAAAACTAGGGTTATTATTTTAACCACTCATTTTTGGGCGGTTAACAAACCCGTTGGCAAAACTCTGGTTACCCACTGATCCAGTCTGGTACAACACCCATTTTGCTTAAACCATTAGTTTTGTTTTAAACCTTGTTGGTACAACTAGCCCTAAAACGTCAATTGCAAACCTAAATTCTCAAATTTAAACAGACAAACAGATGGAACAAGTAAAATTGTATTGTTCCGTGTTTGAACATAGGTTAAATCTCTTAGATCTGATGGTAAACTTTTCGAAGGTTAACCAGTTGGTGAAAGTCTAGAATTTCGTGTTAAAACAACCTTTTCAAGTTAACCAATAGTTAACTATATAACAATGGTTTAACCTACCGAGTTACAATACGCCCTAAGACAGTTTAATAGTAGAGAGCTACCTATAGATTTATCATTGAGGTCATTTTAGATGAGACAATATTTCTGTTCCTGTTTCACGATGAAAATGTTTTATGGAAATGTCATTAATCTTGACAATTTGTGGTTATGTATCAAAGTGGTTGAAAAATATGTCTTGGAATAAACGAGAGATTGAGATGCTAATTGAGGAAATCTCAAAACATGCTTGTTTGTACATTGTAAAACACTCCTTCTAACTAAAGAAATTTTTGAAAAGGTTATATTTATTTTATCATCAAATCAAATCACTTCGCAGAATCTTGAACTAAATATTGTTCCAAAACTTGGGCTAAATATTGCACGAAAAATTGTCTAATTTAAAATGACCTTTAAGTGTCTTCTTATTTCTAATTTTCAAAGGAAATCTATCTCTGGCTGGCTTCTGTAGACCCCATATCAGTATCTTATTTATATTTGGTGTCAATACTTAGCCGTACTTGCATATAATTTTTCACAGTTAAGGCTGTTCTGATAAGTGTTTTTCATCAGTTTCTCAACTGATTGTTGGATTGGTGCATCGCGGTCTGGAGATCTTTGACAATAAAATTAGGATGCAAACAAATAATTTTTGTTGCATTCACACAATAACCACATTATGTCCACCATTTCTTGAATATAAAAATTCACACTATTCATCACAATTATCGTTTACGTTCACTACTTCATTTAAGAAAACTATAAAATGCAGTTGTCGCCTTACTGCTATTTTAAAGAAATAAAATATACAAATGGTGAATGACTCACTTTTATGTCAAATTTTGTTCACGCTTACTGAGAAAATGTAATAGTTTACAATAAATATTACAAAATGACTCTGTTAACTTTGGGTATTGGAAATGCTTGACAAAAATTAAAACTACGTAACCGAAGATTCTATCTGTGCTATGAACTACAGAGTGTTTCATTTGAAAGAAGAAAGAAGAAAGAAAATGAGAGGCTCGAATTTCCATCCACCCTCTATACAAAAGAGGTAATGATGGGAATTTAATAGAATACGGATATATTACTTCATATTACAAAACTCTGTTAGGCAAAATAGTCTTTTTTGGTTCAACGTACTGTAAACTACAGAGCTCTGTCCATACCTTTGAAAGCACTCTGTATAACGTAGCAAATCCTTATATTGAAGGTTACAAAAAATGTGAGCAATCCGATTTAGTTATAATATACAGGGGTTATCATTTAAAAAATCATGTTTGTTTTGTAGGGCAGTTATCCAAGAGCTTCAATAGTATATCAAGTATTAAGAACGGTAAGGGTTGTTTACCGGTCGACAGCAATGTTTTGAGACAATTTTGCTGGAGACCGGTATTACCCTTAACGTTCAAGATGCTTATACCATTTTTTGCGCGATCGTATTGAAATATGTAAATTTCGAAGAAAATAATTTAAATTTCTTCGAAATGAACGAAATGTCAAAATTGACATTTATATTTCTCGATCAGATTAAAATACAATTTGCATTTTGGTGAAATTATTTTTATGCTATTCATTACTTTTTATATTGATCTGTTCGGTTGTGTTCATTAAAAAAATATACATCAACTTAGTTCCCTTTGTGTAATGAATGAAGTGATATATTATTATTATTATATATAATATTTCTGTCCTAAATTCGAAAACCGGATGTATCTATGGATTGAAGTCAAATTGTTAATGTAAAAATCGTTAAATTTTTGCAAAATACAGGGTGTTCTATGAATAAACGGTAAAATTCATATTTATATAATATTATATAGTATAGGTCGTCAATGCCGTATAAGTTATTTCATTGATGACGTACCATGACGTTACTTTTACTTATCCTCCCTAGGGAGGACATATTAAATATCAATGGAGTTTATTAAATATTCACATATGATTTTAGAATTGTCTAACAATATTATTGACAGCTGATACATTTAACGTGTTAAAAAATACGTTTTGGCATATTAAGATATAATTCAGTACCTGTTGTATCTGCTAACTCAACTTTCTTACAGAAGTTTGAGGAAGCAATGTGCCATTGTTATCAGGTGCTTGTTCAAAATTATTTACTTTAATAACAGAAATCAGCGGATAAATGTCAAAATTTTACCTGATGAACCAATTTTAACCGCGGCAACAGTGTGGACTTTTTCTTACATACAAAGTTTTATTTTTGTTAAACTGAAAAATTATCCAACGAATTATATTTCGTTTGGAATTAATTACAAAATGTGCCTTCAAATTTACCTATATTTATATTTTTCAATAACATTGGATGTGTCTGAAACACTTCAGGGTGGTTCAAAGAATTGTAAGCGCTTTTTTATGTAAATAAGTGTTCAGTTAGTAGCTCTCGGTAGATTCTTCCTGTATAGTGAACCGCAAGTAGCGAGGACAATAGAACCCTGATACCATTACCATTCAAATATATTTAGAAGTGATAAATTTACCGTGACAGTGCAGTGTGGTTGGGTGAGAATAAGATCAAGTTTAAAGCGACGGAACCTAGTGATTCACAGCAAGAAACGAATGACATAATAGAAAGGAACGTCTCTGTATCGGCACTTTGTCACGTGGAAAACGGTTTTTGTATTCTTTGGCAAGTTTATCTGAAGCCGTGAAAGGGATGCAGTCGGAAACATTCGATATTTGCACGTTTTACTATGAAAAAGCTAAAGTGCTAAGTATGTAGTGACAATAATTAGAAAAGAGACTTTTTATTATCAACAATATTAAGAATATGATTAAACGTTAATTTTATAATGTACTTGTTTCCTTGGATTTATTCTATTAACATTATTTTTTCAATTTATGAATATTTAAAGATGAACACTTTTCCGAATATGTTATGGGCTTTTGGAAGCTCTGGCAGCGTTGTACGAAAACCATAATGATCACACCATCCGAATTACATAATTGGTGATTTTTATTGAAATGCCTGACCAGCTGACTTCTTATTGGCAAGCGCGTGCGTGTGTTCTTTTCTCTCACTTCCTCAATTGACTGATATTGATTTATCCAGTTGGTATTGTCAGTGACCTTTTTATTTTCAGTTTTACTTGGTAAAATAGATACCGTACGCCAATTGTACGTCTATGACGGATTTGCGCCATGTTTCCTCGCCTGTTACCTATGCCCCGTAGCTTCAAATAAACTTGCCAAACTATATTGGATGGGCTAAACGAAATGAGTTTTCTTTTTTGATAATATTTAGATAGACACAATCAGTAGAGTTGCACTAATAAAGCCAGATTATCCCTCTGGAATCTCAGAAGGGTATGTGGAAAATCTTGGGACATGAACTCTAAACAGATTTATTGGATTCACTAAACTATGGTCAAGCCAATGGTCACGTATAGCTCAGTAGTATGGTGGACCAAAGGTCTGCAAAAGACAGCCAGAGCAAAGCTGCAAGGCTTGCAGCGAACGGCATGCCTGGCCATTACCGGAGCAATGTCTTCCACACCAACGGCGGCTATGGAAGCCCTCCTGCAACTAACTCCTCTCCCTATTCACTTGGAGAAGGAAGCCAGGAGAGCGGCTCATATAATGCTATCAGTGGAGATGCAAATAAAGGGAGAGACTCTGAGGAATCACTCAGGATTGATAAGGGAAATACAAAATCACCACATTCTTGGGATGCCCTCGGATCTCTCTGTCACAAAACTTCACGTGGACAAGCCCTTTAAGGTCCAATGGGATAGCGAATAAATCTCCTTCATAGAAACGGACCACGTGATCTACACTGACGGATCCAAAACCGGAAACGGGGCTGGAGCGGCGGTCTTCAGCAGGAAACCCAGAGTGGAAATCATAGTCAACTTGGGCAGGTACGCTACCATCTTTCAGGCTGAAGTATACGCCATTGAAATGGCTGCAAGAGAGCTGATGAATCAACCTGTTGTGAAAAAGAACATACACATCCTGTCAGATAGCCAGGCTGCTCTTAAAGCATTGAGCTCGAACAGGATAAAATCTAAGATGGTATATAACTGTCTACGCAATCCCTTGAAATACTAGGCAAAGAAAACAGAGTCATTTTGACCAGGGTGCCGGAGCATCGAGGAGTGGAGGGCCATGAGGAGGCCGACACTCTGACAAAAAAGGGATCAGAGACTTCATTTATCGGACCTGAACCAGTTTTTGGCATTGCGGAAAGCACTGCTAGATCAGCCATAGCTACCTGGGCGGAGAGGAAAACCTACACGTACTGGGCAGACATACCGGGGTTCTCTCACCCGAAGGCGTCCATACACTACCCTTCGAGTACAAAAAATAGGCAGATCCTGGAATGGAGTAGAACAAACCTACGCATTCTGATGGGAATGCTTACAGGACATTGTCGACTAAAGAAGATGAGTCTGGTTCAGACCTCGGACTGTCGGCTCTGTAATGTGGAGGACGAAACTACGGAGCACATGTCTTGGGCAGGGTAAGGTATAATAATATTCGGCTTTAGTACCTTAGAGCCGAACGACTTCAAAAAAGTATCACCAAATACAACCATGGACTTCGTCAGAAGCACTGGCTTGTGGGGTGAATTGTAATCCCTAGGGGTGAGCCACAATAGACCTAACGAAGGTCGCAGTGGAGGTGGCGAGAAGGCCCCACTCACATAGAACCTAACCTAATTGGGAATCGAATATAAGCGATACTCTATCTGGTGACAAAAAAGGAACTATTTCTTTGTACTTATAAAATTATGATGAATAAAAACGAAAAAAGGCGAGGATAATTGAGATTATACACAATGTCAAAGAAGTAGTTCAACTATCGCCGCTCCAGAGTTACGATCTCAATTTGAATTCCCTATAGCTCAACTATTGATTATTTTCGATCCACCCCCTAGAGTATCCCGTCTAATCTCTTGTAATTCAATACTACCCTCGTACAGATTTATTATTTACGTCGAAATCGATTCAAGCTCGTAAAATTGCAGCGGAATCTTTCTTTTATCTACAAATTCATGATTACTTTTTCTCCTTCCGTTTCGATTTTATCTTGCAAAGAAAAAACGTTACTTATGCTTCGCAAAATTATGAAAAAAAACCCATTCCGATGACTTATTGATTACATTTTATTAAAGAGCTTTGTAAGTATTTTTTTGTTGGAAAATAATAAGATTTATCATTTAAAAGGGGCCAAAAATGGCTCTCAAGTAAAAGCGTAATTCGTCACAATGTCATCAGTGTCAGTTTGCTTTCAAAATACTGAAAGAGGGCATATTTATATGAAACTATGAAGGCTCGGATAAAGAGCAAATATTGTTAGCCATCATAGGCGTATCACAAATAAATTACTTTGAAGAAAAAAATGTGAAATACGAATTATGATGGTTTATACAGACTTGTCTGTGGGATTCTATTGTATGAACATTTTGTGTAACTTATACAGGCTGGGCAAATATTTATCTTCTGTGAGTAAAATCCCATATAGGAGCAAGAATGAATACTTATACCGTTGACAACGCTTATACATAAAATTCTATATATCCAATGGAGAACAAATATTTCCCCTCCATGAAACACCCACAGCTCTAGACTCGATTGGACTCGATACACTCTCTGAAGAGGGGAATACGACATGGTCTCTCTTTTTCACTCACAGAATGGCTATACGGAACAGAATTATTTGGGTGTTGGACCTGCTTTCCATAGAACACTTCCTCACTTTTCTACGGATATTCACTCACATACGTTTAGAAAACTTATAAGAATAATTGGAGAGCACTCAGTTGAGTTGGACAATAGATAGCTAACTTCACTGGCGCGTCCACACTATTCCGATTCGATGTAGACGCGACCGTTGGCACGAGCCAATAAGCCAGTCGCTTGCCAATGAAAATCGTTGAAGTGTCGATCTTCTTCAAAGGAATCCAATGAGAATGGACGGTGGGGACGTGCCAACCACTGGCATCTCGCGGGTTCACTTCTGATTCAGACTGTCTGCCAGTTAGCACGTGCTTTTAATGAAGTGGACGAACGAGAAAGTTATTAATTTGATTATTTTTTTCACTTGTCAAAATCTGACATTTTGGTGGTTTTAACCAATAGCAATACATTATTCTAGCCAATCATTCGGTATTATACTGATAATTCTGCTTCCTCATCGATAAAACCTTGTTTACATCGAAACGTCAAAATTTTACTTTGAATTTGTCATTGTTGACAACTAAAAGTGCTTCGAAGTTTATTGAAAAATGAACACAAACCGATTGAGTGCCATCACCCAAGAGAATATTGAACATTCAGGTAATACAAAATTTTAAATTGTTGAAAAAAATAATCTTCCCAAATACAACTCGCTCTTCAAATTTTATCACATAATTTTTTATTTTCATCACTCAAACTTGTTTATTTTAGGCAAAAACATTCAAACAAACCGAATTTAGATAAAATCCCTCGTCCTAACGGACTCGTGAATTTATCAATCGGTTTGTTTTCATATTTTTGCCAAATAAACAAGTTTTCGAGGAAAAGCAAAAATTATCGATAAAATTTGAAGCACTCGTGGTATTACCTTTGATAATTTTTTACTGAATATAGTAACCAATCAAATTACTTAATTTCAAGTCATGTGTCAAATTTCATCCAATCACCTTAGGATTACAGCGATAATACCCTACATGTGGTGTTTTCAGTTTGGTGTTCAATTTTTATTAAAAATTAATTAAACGTCAAACTGACAACTGGATGAAAAATGTCGCGAAGAGTTGGTATTGCATCTGACGATTCAATTAATTTACCAATTGTACTTTTCACAACTGTAATTTTAAATAAAAATGAATAATATTTGTTTGATTAAAACTAATAAATTATTAAACGTCAAATTGACAATCAATTTTTTGATATCTACAGAGTAAAAAATTATCTTATCGAATACTCCACGGGTCTTGATAAATACTCAAAATTTTGTCATAGAGAATGCTTCAATAAGCGTGTTGCTCAAAGATAATATCCCTCGGCCTGCGGCCTTGAGCTATTATCAAGCAACATGCTTTCAGCATTCTCAATGACAAAATTATCTCGGTATTATCAAGACCCTATGGGTATTACAACCGATTATTTTTTTCACTTGCCAAAATCTGCTATTTTGGTGGTTTTAACCAATATCAATACATCACTCTATTATACTGAAAATTTTTTGACAGCTCCAATAACCAATAAAATTTCCTTATTTTTTATCATATGAACAATTTCACCCAATCATGTTGACATTACACTGATAACAGACCATGGGCTGTTTTCACATTGCTATGGACACATACCTATTGATTTATTTCGATTTTGAAGTTTCAAATATTCAATATTTGGAAATGTCACGATTTGGTTGTAATTCTATAATTGGTGAAAAATTTTCTATCCCAATAACCCTCGGACATTGATAAATGCTCCAAAAATTTATGACAACTTTCTCAAGCTTGCTGCTTGTAGGCAACAGACCTCCGCCTACGGCGTCGGTCTGTTTCCAAGCAACAAGCTCTCGAAATCTGTCATAAAATTTTTTCGAACAATTATCAATGTCCTTGGGTTATTACTACTGATAATTCTGCTTCCTCATCGATAATACCTCTACCTAATAAAATAAAATCACGAGTCCGTTAGGACTCGTGATTTTATCAATCGGTTTGTTTTCATATTTTTGCCAAATAAACAAGTTTCCGTGGAAAAGAAAAAAATTATCGATACAATTTGTAGCACTCGTGGTAGTACCTTTGATAATTCTATACCGAGATCGCCCTGTTTTGTGAACATTATGAGAATAAACTATATGAGTGCCAACACATATGTAGACGTTTTTACAGTCGTTGGCCTTGCCAGTTTGGGATTGTCAACGGCAAATCCATAGTGTAGACGTACCTTATGATCTACGCAGCGACAGTCATACATCCTGTGAATAAGGAAATCCTGTTCATAATCAAAGAAATTTTGTTTTGGAAAAATAGAAATTCGGGACGTATGCGACGCTTATGACTATGTATGAAAGTACAACAATGCATAACACATTCGTGATCAAAACTGTCGCACGACATATCAAAAATACAAAACAGCTCGGCCACACAGTAGTAGCAAACAAAAAGATTCCAATACAGCTCGTGTTCGTGTAATGTTATAAATGGTTAACGATGCATATTTTGAAGGATTTTTTTGATAATAGTCGATGTTATAACATAAAATGATAAATGAAAATTTTTTGTTTCAACAACTTGTACGTGTTTCTGAATGCAGGACGTGATTGGCCGCATGAACTTATAAGTCGTTTTCTATAACAAAATCTTCTCATCTCAGCCCTTAAGGTCCGGTGAATAATACTCTGTTTTCTATGTTCCTGTTACGCTATACGGGAGCAACTTTATTATTATTTTATTTAATATCAAAATTTTGTCATGAGATTGAATATTCTGTGACAAAAATCTTATTCAAAATCCTGGCGATCCATGAAAACATATCTACCTGTTTGGCCCTGTAGGCTCTTGAATCTCATCAACCACTTGACCGCTGCATGATCAGTTTGAACTAAGAGCTTCCTTCTATGAAAATAAAGATAATATTATGTATTTTTTATTACTCCAAGGGTCGGTTTCATATTTATTTCAAAGGAAACTTTATACCAAAAAGTATCCTTCAAGGCATAATAATTGTGTTTAATAACAGTCAAAACATTGTCGCCTTAAACCGCAAAGTGCTGAACTCTGACCTTCATGGCAGTAAAGTCTATTTTATAACGCAACCTTACCTCTATCCAGGGTATGGGCACTCTAAACGCGCGAGGGTGCTACCATAGATAACAACATAGGTACTCATAGGTGAGAAACTTACCCTTAGCGCCGTCTATTTGTACGGGTGAGTCCCGTCAGTAGCTCTAACACAAATCGAATGGTTTTGAACTTCGCTAACAACCGAAAAAGAAGATCCCTGGAATTTTACAGTTTTAGGCGGCATATTCAAAATGACCGTAATTTCACTTTATTGCAAAATGTCATTTATGGTCCATTTTTTGATATTTCATTCAAAGTTTCTTATCATTAGATTGATATTATAAGAATCACAATTGAATAGTCAAGTTGAACTAAATGAAATGTCAAAAAATGGACCATAATCATTAAGTTCATATATTTCACCTACGACCCTCCCTGTAATCAGTCAATAACACATAGTTGGCATCAATGTAATGATGTCTATTACGCACTTTAAAAAAAACGCACAGCTGTAAAGTAAATCGCACGGCTTCCCTAGCAACACCTTAGCAACTGTCAGTAGACGTCGACATTTTATTAAAATTTACTGTTTGAAAACATTCGATATCGCCAAAAGTCCAAAGGGATAATTATGTATTGATTATAATTGAAAAATGGACTATTGATTATCAACAATAAATGATTAAACGTTAGTTTTTTAATATGCTTCTTTTATTGGTAATAGAGTAATAGAGATGGAGTTTACCAAGCACCTCTAATTATGTAACTGTTATTTCTTATGCTTCTTATAAATACAAGTACAAGTAGGTCGTAGGTAAAATATAGTACGTAACTTGTGTTGTAAAATGCTTCTTACCACACACGTTACGTAATATACTATTATGCGATACAAACAAAGACACAATGAATAAAACGTTTTTTTACATATTTCAATAACAAACATGAAGAAAAATATATGTAAGGAGTTCAAAAACAATGCAATAATCTGGGTAGGTATGATTGCCTTAAATTAAATGCCTTAAATGCCTCAAACATATGCAACAATACAAATTGACTTGTCACAATCTAAATAAAATTATTTCGAAATGAATTTTCTTTGGAACTAAAGTATCTCTTTGATAATGAAATAAGACGGCCTAAAATATCTAGAGTACGTAACCGATATTTTAAAGAGTATGACGTTTTTCTCTACTGTACCACTGACAGTTCTCGTCAGTTCTGTACTTTGTTGTTTGCGGTAAATTATTATTTATGAAAGGAGAATATTAATATTATTGTTATATTTATTCAAATAACTCAAAAATATGCCTAGATACACGGAAAAACATCAGCATTTTGAAAGTTCTCAAGTATTTTCAGTTAGAAAAAGAATCTGATAAGTAATTATTAATTTCATAGCCTGTTCGAATTTGGCTGAATACGATCTTGATGATTTTATTGATTAAATTTAGGGTTAGCTATATGTCAAAACAGCAAATAAAATAAATAACATACCCAAAACCCGGACCCACAAACGATGACGTACACCAAAAAGGCTATTGAATGTACTACACATGCCTTCAAAGTTCCAAACCAAACTATTTTATGCCTCTTTGACATCTAGCACATCTGATAAAAATGAGAACAGAAAAAAACTCTCCATACAATAAAAAACAAGACATAAAATAATGAAGAGCACTTTAAATAAAGAAAACTTCAAAAATATTTTTGAAACTGAACTATCCTTATCACTGTTGAAAAGGACACTCCACCTAAAAGCCTCCTTTCCATGAAATCAGAAACTCCTGAGCATATGACTTTCATTGGAAGACATATGGTTCATACAATAATATGCTCCTCCACATTTTGCAGTGATAGCACTGAAGCTTTTAAAATAACCGTTTTGCAGATCGTTGGATGGGACGAAGATCTCCACACACTTGTCTCAAGGTCACCTGAACACAATCCTCTGGATTTGAGCGTGTGGGTGTATTTAAAATCACGTTTATACAACGTTTTCGGTAATCCATTCGTTGCTTCTATTAAAATAATAGAAACATTGACCACCCTGCATCTCGTTAACGATAACGGTTAGTTTTAGTCTACTTCCCGGGCTATAGGCACCGACGGATATTGGATTACACTTCAAAGTCAAACGGGGTTGGCATAACTACAAGATATTTCACATCAAATATTCTGGTTTGCAATTGGAAGGGACAACATATCTTGTAGACGGGCGTATTTGCGCCTCATCAGTGCAAGGTATATGTTCTCCGTCCGCGAGCTTAAAGCCTAATCACGGACTGAAGACACACCAAAATCACAATCATTCATGTCTTCCAGTAACGGAAGTGTTAAAGTTGTGACATTAATTTCATATTACTCTGAAACATCCTGTAAAACCTAATATAGAAAATTGACCAATATTTTGGACACGGCTCAAGATATTTTGTTCTCTAGAATATGCAACTTCTATCAGCTTTGTATCCCTTATTGTTTAAACTTGGAGGACATTAAGTGTATATCCCATATTTCCATTTCTGATTAGAACTTATATCCCACTGTAAAATTCGATAAAATAAAAAATATTTGTCAATTCTGTTCAGCTCGTATCTGTATTCTGGTAAAAACTATAAATTAATCAAAAATCTTTAAAAAAAGATCTTAGATATCCAATACTTTGGAGCTCCATACCTCAGTTATGTAAATATCTGGTTTCCACCGTCTCGTAACTCTTTAATCAATATTTGATTGAAATCGTGAAATTTGTTTACATCCAAATCTTAACCTCAGAAAATATAGCAAATATATTGAAACTTTACTTCTAGGAAAACAGTATTCAAATTGAAAATCTCGTTCATATCGAATTCGCGTAAATCTCTGTTTATTTGTGCAAATTGCTTTCGATTTACGCTTGGAAATTCTTAAACGTTGGCTTTAAGTTTGTAAGAAGTTTTACGTCTACATTCGATCTTTGAATAAAAAATGACATTCCGAATACATCTTAAGATCAGTATTTAAATTTCAATCCAAACAATCAAAATCAATGCAGTTTATTTCAAATGGGATTGCAGAAGCAGATATTTCAATTTTTTAAGCGACCTATTAAGATGTGAGATGTGCTCGTTTAATTCCGATCATTATGATGCCAAATATCTTTTTAAAATCCTTCAAACAGGAGTGTGTTTATTATATCAAACTCAAATGCTGATATACAATAAATTTTAAGCTTAGCATCTATTTCTGTCATATTTCGAGACCTATCATTGTCAATTTAGGTTATATAGTTTTTTTGTTTTCATTTGAAATTGTATATAAGAATAAGCGGTTATTTTCACCATACGTTTGAAATCTATTGAGATCTTCCTGTAGATAATTTGCATCATTTGCTTTCTTTATAGGACGATACACTTTGAAATCATCGGCATACATCGAGAATTTACTAAATCTGAAACATTGTGAAATGTCATTAATGTAAATATTAAACAATGATGGGCCTAAGTGAGATCCTTGAGGTACTCCTGATGTAATCTTAATATACCTTGAACAAAACTGTCCGATGGTCACAGATTGAGTTCGAGTGGTTAAATAAGAGCTGAACCATAATAAAGGATTTCCATGTACCCCTATGTCCGCAAGTTTTTTGATCATTATATTGTGGTCAATTTTATCAAACGCCTTACTAAAGTCAGTATATACCGCGTCAACCTATAGATGTTTATTTAAATTTTCTAAAATGTATTCACTATATTCAAACAGATTTGTTTCAACTGATCTTTTCCTAATAAAACCATGTTGCTGAGGATTTAAAAAGTTTACAACATCAAAAAACAAAAAATCAAATATTATCGACTGGAAAAATTTTTTTTTTCTTATTCTTTTGGGAATCAAACCACAATAATGTTTTTTATTTTTTATTTCGACGTTTCGGTAGCGTTCCAGCTACCGTTGTCAAGATTAACTAGTAATAAAATTGATAAAAAAAAATTTTTGGTCCCTATCTAACACAACGAAAAAATATGACAACTAGACAATCAATAATATTTTGAAGTTTAAGACTACAAAACTTTGTTGTCAAATTTTATTAAGGTCCATTCATAGTAGATCACACCTCTGGTGAAATGTGAAATAAAATATTTTATTTTATGACATTCTAACGATATGATAGTCTACTAGAAATGGAATCCAGTGAAGTGCACGTTCCAGGAACGGTTTTTATTGGGATAGCGCTTTTTTTAGCTTATTTTGGTAATGTTGTTAATAAAACGCGTTTTTTGTTACTTTTTTTTTCTTTTTTTTTGTATGATCATTTTTGTTTTCAAAACATGTATAACTCAGTTTGGTGATTTTGTGTATTGAAGTTTGTATCGATTAACAACTATTCCAATGATAAATCATAACAAAACCTGGATAAAAACTTATGATGCTATCCTGATAACGCAGGTAATTGATTATTGGAAATTTGGTAAC
Organism: Galerucella pusilla; assembly: GCA_910591695.1. NCBI lineage: Eukaryota > Metazoa > Arthropoda > Insecta > Coleoptera > Chrysomelidae > Galerucella > Galerucella pusilla. Next base: position 54,882 of record CAJUYI010000961.1, on the reverse strand, counting down.
CAAATTTGACTACATTCGGCTGAAATACTAGCTACACATTTATCTGCATTTAGTTGTATCAAAGCACTTTCTTTGATTTTTCGTCTTTTATTATTGGGCTCTTTCAATATTATTTTTGTCGAATCCCATTGAATTTTATGCCCCTCTTCCCAAGCATGTTTACAAATACCTGACTTGGAGAACTCCCTATCTTTGATGTATTTTTTTATGTTCACTTATTCGGACTTTCAATGGTCTAGATGTTTCACCTAAATAGAATTTGTCGCATTCACAAGATATCTGATATATGCAATTTTTTGAAGATTGTTCTTCATTTTTTGGTTTCGTTTTTGTTAAGATAGATCTCAAAGTATTGTTAGATTTAAAGCTGGTTCGAATGTTAAATTGATTACCTTTATAAAATTTGACAACAAAGTTTTGTAGTTTTAAACTTCAAAATATTATTGATTGTCTAGTTGTCATATTTTTTCGTTGTGTCAGATAGAGACAAAAATTTTTTTTTTATCAATTTTATTACTAATTAATCTTGACAACGGTAGCTGGAACGCTACCGAAACGTCGAAATAAAAAATAAAAAACATTATTGTGGTTTGATTCCCAAAATAATAAGAAAAAAGAATAAGTAATGCCACAAGGAACTTACAGAAGATATTTGGACAAATTTCGATAAGATACTCAGTTTAGAAATAGGTCTATAATTTTCAACCAAACGAACTTGCCGCTCTATGGGATAGGCACTACTATGCTTTTTTCCAAGCTTGTGGAAAGACTCCTTCAAATAATGATTTATTGAATATTAATAGCAATGGATAGGAGATCCCCTTAACACAAGGTTTTATTAAAGTATTGATATTTCAATTCTGTATGAAGAAATGTGAATGTTGGAGAAAGTCTTGGTTTGATCCGAATCAAGCTTTTTCGCATTGTTGTTTTGAGTGAAGGAAGACGAAAAGAACTCCGAAATAATGTCACAAATAGCTTGTCCATCAGTCACCAGTACTTTGTTGTAGGAAATGGAATTGATAGGAGAAGAATTTTTTTGTTTAGATTTTACAAACTGCCGAATATTTTTAGGATTTTGGATAAAATCTCTCTCAAAATTAACAATATAACTTTTATAATCTTCTTTGATCAAAAACTTTGATCGACCCCAAAGAAGTTTAAATCTCAAGTAGTTAACAGGGTTATTATGCTTTTTCCACAACTTATGATATGATATGTAGGGGAAACAAAAGTAATAGTAATAGAGCAAGAAAACAAGAATCTCGATATACAGCTAAACGAAGAACAAGTACAGCAAGTGGATACATTTAAATATTTGGGAGTGACAATACATAGAGGGAAAAATAACGGTAAGATTAATGAACGCATTGAAAGTGCCCACAATCTATCTTATGCAATAAGTAATACTTTCATTCGCAAGAAAGAATGACAGTCTATAAATCCGTTTTTAAACCCATTTCAACTTATTGGAAATCACAAGAAGGGACAAGAATAAAATGGCTAGAAGGGAAGAAGCATAGAGAGGAATCAGCTAAGGTGGTATGGCCACTTAGTACGCATGAAAAACAAACAACAGGCAAAAGTTATATGGCGAACAGAAACTTGTGGAGGGCGACCAAGGGGGAGACCACAAAAAACCTGGGATGAAGCAGTAGCGGAAATCTTGAAAGAACGTGGACTAAATAGGCAGGAGGCGGAGTTAAAGGCTGAAAATAAACGTGAATGGGCTGAAAACTCAAAAACACCTAACCTAACCTCAGGGTTCTGATTCTGATTATATGGTTATATGGTTCTGATTATATATACAGAATAAGGTGAAGAAACCCTTCCAAACTGATACGCTACTCAGAAATACCGCCCTCTTACTTTTATTTTCAGTAGATAGGTTGGAGATCGAATTTATTTGGGCCCCTACTTTGTGGAATCTACTCATATCACTGTTATAAATGTATTTTTAAATATTTCCTCAATTGAATTTATTCAGTCACTTGACACCAAAAATTCATTGACACCTCACACTTAACTAGAAGTAGGTTCTACATTTGTGATAGGAAACAAGACTTAGAAATTAGAAGACCTACAATATGAAGTTGTCAAATACCAGATAATATCCAGGGACTACACTATTAAATACTCTTCTTAAGTACCAATTTTTAAAATCAGCAGATATAATTTTCCTTCGTTTCCTATATCGTTGTAATGTTATATACTGGTCTGGCAAAAATGTTAAACATCACGTAGGCATCGCATTAAATGTAACTTTTGTCATTCTGATGATATGTCACTATCGGAATAATTGGTAGATATCGCAGAATACTTATAATTATTCTAACGCTTCATAAAGTTTCGAAATAGTATATTATGCGATGGCACAAAATGATGCCCATTTTGCACGAGTATGAAATTTGCAGCACGAGCCGAAGGAAAGTGCTGCAATTCATACGAGTGCAAAATGGCCATTTTGTTGCGAATTGCATACTATACCTTTTCTATGACATCATATTGTTCACGTTTAATACATGCATACATTGCAAAAACTTTGAAAGGAATAAACTGATAATATTTCATCACTCCGAATTCGCCGCTAATGGGCTTTCTATCAGAAATAAAATATGAATTGGAGAGATATGTGAATGTTTTCTTTATTGCACAGAAATAGAAGCCTATAAAAATTTATTCATAGAAAACAACTATGAAATTACTCAATACCTACTAAGACTTTGACAGAAACGATTTGCTGACATTTCATCAATTTGTCGCTGGACGTCATAATTTGACAAGCCGTAGTCGTCGTGATTTTAGAGTGAACCTAGACCTTACATAAAATATTCCATTTCGATTTGTTGCTCAGCAACTTGCCTAGCAGCCGATGCAAAAATGAAATTCTGTACAAATTGTGCTTGTTTATGATTGAAGTTACGGTTATAAAATGATCATTTATCGAGGTTGTCGTAGAAAAAATATGTTTCAAGAACAGTACCCGTTCAACTAAGAAGCAACAACTACTTCCCGGATTATAGGCTCCGACGGCTATTGAACTAAGTACACTTCAATTCCATCATTATAATTATTCTGCTTCATCAAATACGACAATATTACAGGAAACTGTAATAGTACTTTATCGAAGTAATCATCAATAATATCTTAGAATTATTCCATTAAATGGTGGAATTGATTAGGAACACTTAGTTAAATTTATAACAGTAAGATTGGAAATACTGCAAATCATCCCATTACTCTATGTTTAATTATTACTTCACAAGTTTACTATTTATATAAAAATCAAAATTCTTTTTTGTGTTCTCATCTATCAAAGAGAAAAAAAATGATCCCGTTTTAAGAGTCTCGATCTCACGCTTCTAATCACTTATATGACATTTGATATTAGTACTTAATGAACATAGTGGTCCACGTCCATTTTTATCGCTAAGACGGTCTAAAAGTTAATGAAATTTCCAACGATATTGCACGGCTATAAAATTTTAATGCATTTTATTAACTGTTTCAACTTCTACGTTCATGACGTGTCGGTCATAAAACGCCTAACTACTCGATAAAAAATATTTGGCTTAATTGAAATTTTAACCGACTGAAATATTGGGTCTAAAAGATGTTTGATTTGGAATATTTTGGTGAATATTGTCGAATTTTTAATAGGTCACTCTGTATATTATGATATTATATAAAAGCTTATCTCTTCTTCTTTCCGCAAATGTATAACTAGTTCAAATTTAATTACATTGGGTTGAAAAAAGAAAGATTTTACGAGGGTTATATTGAAAGTATACCTTGGAATTTTGTTGGGTTGGGAAGATAACAATCAGAAATTTAACTTACAGATTTATGTTTTTTATTTGAATAAAAAAATTTGAGAACGATTTTAAATGAAAATGCAAGATTACTAATGCTCTTTTTTGTCCCGCAAATGTTGACCCACTAAGCATGTAATGTTACAAAATATTACCACAATATTATGTATGGCTTACTTTCGTAACATGATAATGTAATATTTCATACAGCTCAATGCTATATTTAAGTTTCTAACATGGCAGAAAAAGCTACTGACAAGTTGTACGTAAGTTATATAGCGAGCTTTTGATTGAGTTTCAGCTGCAATGTTACATCAGCCATGAAAGTTAATTATAAATGCAACAATACAAAAACTATCTACGAACAATGTGACTGCAGGTTACATTTGGAACTATCTATCAAATTTAAATAGGAACGTTGCACTGAGTTTGAAGTTACATTATATTTACAACAATACATAAGTTAGCTAAAAACTATATTGACAGTACATAGAAAACACAATACATTTTTAGTTTTCGATTGCATCATCGCAGAAATATATGAAATAATTCGCCATGACAATTTTAAATAGTAAATATAAATCAACTTTAAATAATATTTCCCATCAGACAAGCTAAACAATTTTGTATTTCCCGGTCATGAGAAGGTGCCGGGGCGCCACCATATTGCTTCGAGTTTCGAGTTTCGTGTTCGAGAAGTACGCAGTACGCCGTACGCCTCATTCTGCAATTTAGTTGTGTATTGTGATTTGTTTTACTTAGGTACTCTTGTTTATTTTGAACTATTATTGCTCTGCAATTTTGTTTTGGTGGCAGAACAATGGAAAACGCATCTGCATTCAAGGTAAAGCAATTACATTATTTATTATTTTAGGTTAGGATGGCTTGGTATATAATGTATTATCTTTCTGTGTTTAGTGGGAAAATAGTAGTGTCATTTCGGTACCTACATATTATTATACAGATAGGTAGGAACGAAATTTTCGTAATCAATTTATGTTCATAAGATATATATTCAAATTAGAAGATGAAAAAAAAACAAACAACAACTGGTGAGTATGTACTTGAAAGTAGTAAACTACAGTTATTTTCAATTTGAAAGGTTGGAGAATACTTTTACATTTGTGAATGCTGGGGAATACTTTTTCATTTCAATTTTACTTCCAGGTTCTACAGTACATTGGTGGCGTTAATGAGAAATAGCACTATCATGTTTAAGTTAAATATTGTAGGTATTTACAATATTTTTTTGTTCCAGATGCAGTGAGACATTCCTTTCCATGCATCTTGCAAGGATGATGCATTTGAAAGGAATGTGATGACTCGGTTGCAGTTTGCCAAAACCCGTTTTGACAGAGGGAAGCAGTGATTTTTATTACCATGTTACGTATGGAACTTTTTTCAATGGTTTGTTGAGGTTGCTTTATAGATATGTTTGAGAGGTTTGGTAGAGTAGGTAGTAGGTCAAGTTATCAATCTTTAAGCTCTGAACATTCAATGATTATTTTGTTTCAGGTTTGTTTCAGGATAGGAACAAAAAGAATTTTCATTTTTTTTACATTTTAATGTGCTGAGTACTCATTTGTTTTCTTTTGTTATATTTTATATGAATAAAATTATTAAATTGAACATTTTGTCTTTTTGACCTCCAAGGCTTTCAAGGACATGTAAACTTAACAACTTCTCATGACAGAAACCTTCCTGCAATTACTAATTATGAAACATTACATGTATCAATCAATTTCAGAAGTTGCTGCAACATTGTCACAAAACGACATTTTTAATATCGCATTTACATTTTTTCTTGTACATTATATGCAATGTTGCAGTAACCTTGCTGGAATAAATAATAATGGCACATTCCGTTTGTAATATTGCTGAACGTCCGTTTCAGTAGTTGCTGAACCTTTGCAGTAAGGTAGTAGAAAACTCTGATGTAACATTACACATTACGATGAAAGGTTACTGAAATATTGTGTAAATATTACTTTGCTTAGTGGGGAGTTTTCGAAAAAAACTTGATTCTTAAATTCAATTTGGTACTTATTACAAAAGTAAGGAAAATTCGAAGAATATGTTTTAACATGTAAACTCACCATAAATCTCGACTTCGACTAGGCATAAGGTTGCCTAGTTGCCACGCGCGAGCTCAACGACAGGTATTTGGTTGAATGTTTTTTTGTAAGCCATCTGGTGAATTTTATTGATACACTCACCGGCAAAAAAACTCGCTGAAGCTCGTTGTCCATGAACTTCCGTAATTTCCCATAGATTTCAATTGTTCTTACGCCAAATTGTAGATAAATTATTTGGTATTAAAATAAATTCCAGACAAGTTTTCCAAAAATGTTGATAGTTTATTTATACAAGGTGGAAAAAAAACATGTTTTTGTAGTCGAATTTTTTAACACCCTGTGGAACAGTTCGTGAAATTTGTAGAGTTTAGGCTCATTTTTCATTTTAATACATGTATGTTCAAAAGGAATCAAGATATGGAGGTGGAATAAAAACTGAAAGATGGCGAAAAGGATGGTCTTGTAATTAAGTAAGCGTGAAGTCTAAAAATACCCCGAATTGTTTCACAGGCTGTTAAGAGCTTGGACAACAAATACATGTTTTTTTTTCAACCTGTATAAATGAGCTATCAACATTTTTGGAAAACTTTTTTGGAGTTTGTTTAAATGTCAAAGAATGTATCTACAATTTGGCGTAAAAACAATTGAAATCGATGGAAAATTACGGAAGTTCTTGATTCGCTTGAGTATAAACTTGAAGTTATTCCGATTGTGTTTTTCGGCGTTTTCTGTATTTTTAAAAAAACTTCAAAATGTGGTTACTTACTATCGAAACACACATTTTTGGACCCACCAAAAATCCGAAGTGATTAAATCAAGTCGTCAAGCGTGAAATCGGTTATCCATAGGTACACCGATTTTAAAGTTTGGCAAGTTTATCTGAAGCTATACGGGATCGGTAAGAGACGAGGAAAAACATGGCGCCTATCTGTCAAACGTACAAATGGCGTACGGTACCTATTTCACCAAGTAAAACTGAAAATACAAAGGTATAACGCCACTGGGTAAATCAATATCAGTCAACTGACGAAGTGAGAGGGAAGATCTCACGCACGCGCTTGCCAATAAGAAGTCAGCTGGTCGATACAAATCACCAATTATGTAATTCGAGGGTGTGGTCATTATGGTTTTCGTACAACGCAGCCAGAGCTTCAAAAAGCCCATAACATATTTGGAAGTGTTCATCTTTAAATATTCATAAATTGAAAAAATAATGTTAATAGAATAAATCCAAGGAAACAAGTACATTATAAAATTAACGTTTAATCATATTCTTAATATTGTTGATAATAAAAAGACCCTTTTCTAATTATTATCACTTCATAGTAAGCACTTCAGTTTTTTCAAAGTTACCTAAATGTGGCAATGTAGAATGTTTTCGACTGCATTCCTTTCACGGTTTCAGATAAACTTGCCAAAGTATAATTCGTAACAGTCGATTTTTGAATGTAGTACCATTATACTGTAGGATTTTCACGATAAAAAGACGATGATGTCATTTTTAGCTACTTTCCTCTCTATCAGAATAAATATTAATTTAAGAACCGTAAATACAATTTATCCTCAACAGCGAGGGCAATTTACAGCTTGGTAAAACTTCAAGACGTTGTCAGATCAACTCGTAAAATTCCCCAGTTTGCTTAGACGTTTTTTGACATTCGATCATCGTCTAATGTTTACAAGTTTTTTTTGGCGCTTCTAAATTCATTGTTTCTTTAAGATTAAAAAAACAAGTATTTCCATAACTAAGTATTTAGGCAAATCTGCAGTGTGTAGTTAATAAAATGCCGAAGCAGCTGAACAGTAAATGTCAAGAGATGGTAACATCTTTGTTAAGCTTTAAAACGCTAATGCGGAAATGGGGGCCCGCTTTCTCCCGCTTACTGCTGTAGAGACGTAAGTAATATTATTCGCTATTTGTATTCATTGTTATTATGAACTGTCAATTTAACAATAGATTTACTTTTTTAGTTTTCGTTAAGTAAAGAAAAAACTACAACCTGGCAACATCACAATGTTTTGTTTTGCAACGTCTTCGTCTTTTCATCGTAAATAATCTAATGATGTAGCTCTATTCTTCCTCTTTTCGAAAATGTATAACTTGTCGTGTTTCGAACAATTTATATGTGAGTTATTGCAATTTCTAAAAAAGGGTTTTACGAGGGTTACGTTGAAAGTAAACTTCGGAATTTTTATTCGAAATGTCGAAATTATGTATAGATATATCTTGACTACCTGCGGTATACCTGATAGTCCATTGGGATTTTACATGAGCCTTACATTTTCTAGAGGACGCAATTTTATTTTTGGGACATGTGTGAGGGGTCAATAGAAGCTCAACCCCTAGTTTGTGGGGTTGCCGAACTTCTTCCCTGGCCGCCATCTTGGAAAAAGGGGAGCAAACACCTTTTTCGCTACATCTCGGAAACTATTTCCCAATTTCACCAACCATTTCCTAAAGTTAGGTAATACCTCAATCAGATTTTGGAATTGCTAAGTGAAATTTTTGTTTCACCACGCGCTAAGAATTACTTCGGAGTGACAATATTGGGTATTTTCTATCATGTTTAGACGTTTCTACCTTACCTAACTTTAGGAAATGGATGGTGAAATCGGACATATGCGTCTTACAAAAAATTTGTTGTAAAAGTTATACAGATTCAAGAAAAATTTCTTAAGAATGTATTTACAATAAAAAAAGATTATAAAACAACTTAAATCATTTCGTTTTGACCGGTCAACTTTGGAGCGCTGAAACAGCGTTTCAAATGGATGAAATTGGAAAAAATTATAAAGAAAAATTTTCCTTAAAGACCATCTAAAAGATTGATCTGAAGTATTTTTTTGTGAAATGGATTAATTGAAATTATAGAGTGAAAAAGAAAATTTGTATAGACATTTTCTCTTTTTTGCTTATAACTTCTTAAATTTTGAATTTAGGGCAAAAAGTTATGAAAGCATATTTGTAGGCAAAGTAATTTCCTACAAATTATGTTTCCACGAATTTTTTGTAGGACACATAGTTTCCAAGATATCGCGAAAACAGTTTGCAATTTTTTAAAGATGGCGGCAACCTCACTAACTTAATTATGCTTCTATTGACCCCTCACCCAGGTCCCAAAAATGAATTTGCGTACTCTAAAATATGCAATATTGGGTCCATGAATAATTGTAACATTTCAATGGACTACTAATACAAGAAGAATATCGCAGAAACTGTTGATAATTTATAAAACTTCATTTTATATTTTTCTACGATGTTAAACGCCAGACTAATAAATTTATATTTAAATGTATTCTGTTGTCATGCAGATTGATAGAAAAAACTGAATAGGTACTACACAGGAACTACTGAGTGTTTATTAAAGATTGATACGTTGATTTATACCGTTTTAAAGGTGTGGTTGACAGAACAATATCTAAAAAAACATTATAGTTCTACGTGGAATGCTACATCGGTAGTTTTCCTTGTTAAATATTTAATGTTGTTGAGATGCAATTAATGGAATAAATTAAAGTCTGTTTAGGCTTTTTTTGAATAATTTTAACTTGAAAATTGAAGAATCCGTGTAAATATTCAAATTGAACCCTCCAAAAACTATTCAATATAAGTTTTGTTGACCTGAAGGTTAAAATAAAGATGACGAAAGAAATTTCGTTCGATGGCTAGAAAATTAAATAAATATCGGAACATACCGAAATAAATGCATTACTCAACAATATATTTGTAGCGGTAATTAAAATTCCACATAGAAATGATATCATGGTTTTATAAACAATCATTTTTAAAAACAGGGCCGGAGATGGTGCCGGGTGGCCTCGATTTGGAATTGGTTCGTTTTTATCTGTTGTATTTTATTATATAAACCAAAAATTTTATATAATCCAATCATTGAGGTAAACATTTTCATTAGGTATATCGAAAAATAATTCGAAAATCCTATAATCGATTTAAAACTTTTTGCAAATTGTTAAGAAAGTTGTTGATTGCTCGATAATGCAATTTTGGTTGTGTTGTAATTAGCCGTAATTTGTTATATAAACAAAAAATAAACAAATTAAATAACTGGAGAAGTACTTATGAATTTCCATTACCATAGATAGGTAGCGTTTTTTTACCCGCTGATTACGATTCCAGACTCGGAAAATGAAAAACCGAAACAACGAATGGAAAACTGCGGGTTTTCACAATTTTCACGGAAGTCATGTTCTTAATCGCAAAAAAAAATTGTTATACAGGCACACACAGGCAAATATTTTGGATAATTGATTTTTTGGGTTATTTCACAGCTAGAAAATATGCCTAAAATTAAGTGACGAGAAATACATATTATACATAAATAAATAATTATCATAATATTTTATAATAATTTTGCACAGAAGATAATATAGTAAGAAACTGTATCCAATATTTTTTTTGTTATTAAAAAGAAAATTAGAACTGGAGAGAATTATATTAGAAATGAAAAATTTATAAGTAGAAATATTTTTGCATGTAAATATTTTTGTTAAATAATAATTGAAGGAATGCTGTTTATCTAAACTGAGCAGCCCTAAACGATCCCCTCAGTACACTGCAAGAAGGCATATTGGATTTAAGTTCAGCTAGTTGACAGTTGCGAAAATAAGGTAAATTTTGCCTGTAACTTCTTTTGGCTCATAATAACGACTCACTTAGAAGCAGTTGCCACAAATTCAATTCACCTACAATTACGTAAAAAGAAAACTGTTCGAAATAAAGAATTTCAAGAAGAATTGTCCAAAAATCGTGCAGAATTGTCCTCCCAATTTTGCTTGACCAATTAACCAACAGAATGAAATTTTATGGTTTTTGATCGATATTTGGAAATTTTCACTTGCTTCATTCAGCATCCTAACAATACTTATAAATTTTGACAACTTTTACCGATTTGCATTCAAATTTTTCCAAAACTCAATAAATATCTAGTTGATTTAAAATAATTCCATCTGTATCTGATGCATTATTTTCAAATAAAAGTAAAATTAAAACGTTCTGTCGGAAATCCTCTATTTAGAACAAGGGGTTATCGGTAACAAGACAAAAATTTCGTTACGCAACAACAAAATCGAATTGCTTGAATGGTAATTACTCAATGAAACGAATTACAATAAAAATTTTTATGTTTATTTTGATGGCCTATTAAATAACAAAAACGAAAATGAATGGAAACCAAAACTCGCTATTCAATTTAATACAACTTTTTATTTGTTCACTTAAACAGTAACTGTTTACTGATATTTTTATTTACCGGAGAAAATCCTTGTTCACTGTATTTTCCACTTCAGTTACCATATTTTAACAGTTTGAAATCTCCCTGTGTGTCAATGTCATGTCAAATGACAAACTAAGATCATTCTGTGTGCTTTTACCACAAACCTTCTAACCAGGAGGCTGAGACTGCTTCGATATAATGAAAAATGTTACAACGTTTTACTTATAACTAAATCTAAGTTAAGCATGTCAAATATTTCCTCAATTTTCACCGAAATGAGCGGTTTTCAAGATAATAGTTCTATTTTCAAGTTTTTTTTTAACAGCAAACATTAGAAATAAGCAACTTTCTTCCTGTATTTTACAAGATTTATATTTTTCACTTTTGAAATTCACCCTGTTTGGAACGCATATAAAGTTCAATTGGAATATAAAACCATTAAATTATCATTAATACTAATTATCGGTGAAAAAGGGGTTATCAACAAATGACTTTAAATAGGTCATTACCAATTTATGACGGTACAAAATTCATTTTAACACCACCACAGGTAAATTATAGGGTATAATTAAATAATTACCCACAAGTTTCACTGTATAAAGAGTCAGTGCTCACATAGGATGTGATAAATATAATTTACCATCCCAAGGAAAAATTTCACACAAAAAATATTCATTTTATTCGCTCAAACATATTTGTGTGATGATTATTTATTATACAAAAAGTTCAAGCCAGTTTTTTCTTTGGTTAACAAGCAAGGGTCTGTTTTTTATTCTCTTCTCTAATATCCTTGAGTGGACGAACTGATAAAGAAGACAAAGAAGAACACCATACTGTCTTAGGATATGCGGATGATCTGATCTCAGTGTTATCTTATCTATGATCTGGTCATCAGATCACAAGGCAAATTCAATACTACAGTCAGAGAACGCTTGCAACAGGCTCTGAGCATAGTAACAAAATGAACGAAACAGGTGGGTTTAAATATGTCCCCCAAAATCAAACATAGGGCCTTATACCAAAAGAAGGGACCTGGTTAGGATTGGGACTACTATCCATTTGAGGTACGGAGATTCCAATGGTGATAGATTTTAAAATCTCAGGGTGATTATTGACTCGAGATTTATGTAGTCCAAACAACTGGAAAGAGTAGCAGCAAGATCGGAGACCACATTGGTGATGGCAAGGCGGACTTGTGTCAAAACATGGAGGTTAAGTCCGCGCATAGACGGTGTAATGGTTAAACCTATGATAACATATTATAATAACATAAGCGTCTTTGGTTTAGTGGCCAGTGAGACCGCCGAGACCGGCGAGCGTTGTATCAACACGTGACTACCGAAGCAGAGAGACAATGTCAGTTATAGAAGGATAGAAAAGCGAGCGATGGATTTTTATCCGATATTTCAGTGGTAGCAACCGAATTTCAATAAGGAATTGTACGATCATAAGTAATTTGAGGATTCTGAGATTTTTATATAGTATTCATAAAGCTTCAAATTAGACTTCTTATCAATTAGTTTTTCCACTTAATCCATATTTAATTCTTTACAAGGGCTCAAACTTTGTTTAATATGTGTAATTACCTCATGATTCGTATTTTTTTCAACAAAATTTGGTTAGCATTTCAATGTTTTTATTCGATGAGAACTCTAAGTTCAACATGAATCTACATGATATATTTTTTTCTTAATTTTCAATACATCCATTACCTCAAAATTCTTTGCCAAAAATATTTCGATATTTTCTCAAATCGCTGCCGATAGATTCCCCGTGCTTTTGTTTATCTAGTATTTCGAGCAGGTTATAGTTCCAGTTCCTTTCTCACATCCTCGATTCTTAAAAGATCCGTACGTGTTAAACCCTTTACTCTTCACAAATATTCAATCTCCATGGCTTGAGTTTGACTTTTGGTTTTCTCTAACTTTATCCAACTTCCACTTCCATTACTGGGGATTGACAGGTATACTGTTTTATGGAATGTTATTTTGGTTGTTGTACCAATTTTCTCTTCTCCTATAAATGATCTTGATAATAAATGAAGAAGTTTTGATGCACTTGTGATCCTTTCATTTATTTTGATATCTTAATTTTGATTTTTGTTTATCTTCAAACCATAGTATTTAAACACGTGGATATTCTTAATGTCTGGTTCAGGTATCCTCACCCTAATTTCTTCATAGCCTGTTCAAGTAATAATTACTTTTGTTTTTTGTATATTTATTTTTAATTTTTTTTTTCATAAGTTCGCTTTCCCATATCTTACGACTTTCCAGCAAGTCTTCTTCGCTTGGTGCACAAATCATTAGGTCGAGGTGATTGGTTTCAAGTTGTTGTAACCAATATGTAACTTTTTAGAGTACCTTTCCATTGCTCAGTACTCCGCATTGTCTTAGTTCATCTTCGATTCTATGGGATTCAAGGTTAACTCACTTGACCCAGCTCATAATTATGGGAGTACAGGCTTGTATTCGTGTTGTTAGACTCTTCGGAATCGATCTATAGTCTAGACTATTCCAAACTGTTGTTTCTGGAACACTATCTAAGGCTATCAAGGTCTAAGAAAGCAATATAAACTTTTGTTGTTTGTGATTTTTCAATTATTAGTTTAATTGTGAAAATGTGATGTTGAGTACTGTGTCCTTTTCTAAATCCGCTTTCCGAACCATCCATATCTATTAAGGAGTTTGATCTATTTTCTATGCTTTTATATAATTTGGAAACTATGCTTAATAATGTAATACCTCGATAATTGGCAAATTCAATCGAATCACCCTTTTTCATATATAATTCCATTTATTCCTATGTTCCAGTCGTGATTAATTGATCATTTCTCATTTATCATATCCTCCAGATTTTCCCCTTTTTGCTAGGGCTCTTCTGCTGTCATGCTTTAATTTCGTTCATTGTCTGTTTTTATTTCTGTTTCCATTACTTCTGTTGATACTTCCTGGGTTTGCTGGCTTAAGGAATCTTGGAAGTATTCTTGTCAGCACTGCCGTATTCCCATATGGTGTGAGACTATGTGGTTAATTTTATTTATGACTCGTTTAAGTTCCAATGTTTTATTTTTTAATACTTTATGGAACAACTTTTGGTTTCGACGGAGGTCATCCATTTTTCTACCAAAATCTTTCCAGGTTCAACTTTTTGCTTTTGCTTTTCGAACTATACTTTTTCTCTTTTGCTGCTGGTATTTTTGTTAGCTTATTTCTGTTTTGGTGTTAAATAATTTTTTTTACTTATATTTCTTCCTGTTCTTGTATATCCTTTCTCCAGATAAGCAAGGAAAAATTTGATATAAGTATTACAGACAAAACTTAGGTCAATAAAACAATTAACAATTTTTAACATAAATCCATTAATATGTGAACTCCCTAACTTTTGAGGAACAGTTTATCATTTGCGGTTAATTAACTTCATATCAACCAGATATTCCAAATGTGTCCTGTGAAAAAATCCACTCTATTCAAATTCGCCTTTATTGAACTTTCTCTCTAGGTATATATCGGTTTATTATTACAATATGCAATGCCATTGCAAATACAGAAGGTGCATCTTGAACAGCATTTTTTAATTTTATTTTAAAATAATGATGCAGCCCGTTACTAAGTCATTGAAAATATGCAGTAGAGAAATATAACATTTCTTTTCAAGTTTTATATTCAATGTACGGAAAGTTTAAAAAAAAATTATTCTTCCAATTGGTATAAATTTCAAATTAGAAATAAACTCGATTATTTCTTATCGCTAATAAAATCAAACATCTGCTATAACGAATTATCCCAGACAAAAATTCTTTTGATAATTTTTATTAGACCCGCCCATGTTTCATTATATCATCAGAAGGAACACACAAGTGGATTAAATTAATTTATATGGCGTGTTATGGAAACTTCGTAAACATATAGAGTTATTCATGCCATCGCTATTACCATGAAAATGGCGAAAAATTAGTCACAATCAAATTAGTAGGATTTCGCTTTGTGTCTCGTTATGTCGGACGATAGTACTATACTATATACTATATACTATGCTGGTATAATAGACGTAATTTTACAGCTTGGATTTGACGTTGACAACAGGAAGTAACAGCACTGGACAAATGAATTGTGTATCGAAAAATAGTACTCTATATACAGGGTGTTGTCAAATGACACTACAATGTTTGCATGTAGATACTTCTCGTAAAATTGGACAAAATAATATTAGGATCAAGGGGTCCAGCCTATTTACTATTTTCTTTTTATTTTTAGTTCTTTTTCACAATTTTATTCTAAAAAACATTAAATTTGGAATAAAGAAAAATTATTTGTTCCAAAAATTGTGAAAGAAGAACTAAGAAAACTAAAAAAAATTTCACCACAGCAGCGAATCGAACTGCCATACTTAAGGTTTAACTTTTCAATTTACGTGCCCTTACCCTGCTGGCTATCTTCTAAGCGGTTAAGATTATTCGAAAGTGGTATGAAAATGGAGCTCGTTTTAAACATAATAAATATCCATTTTTTATTAAATTAAAGCAAATTTAGGAAAATTAAAAGTGCATTTGAACTTATTTTTTAATGACCTTTCCAAATATGTTATTATATTTTATTAACGCTATTTGGTAAAAAAGTTAGTTCGCCTTTGACACTTTTATACAGGAGTCCCTATGTCGCATCTTATAAATAACACAGTGTATATGTGTGTGTGTATTTTGGGGTGACATTCACTGAGATCTAAGAGATCTATTGTGCCCCTTACTTCTACTTAGTTTCTGAGGAGAGTCTCAGAAACTAGTAGTTCCTTTAGTCCTATTTCCCGGAGGAATTTTAGGATGTCTGCAGGCTTCAACTTAGGTAAATGTTCCTCTTCTATCCAGTAATCTCCTAGGTGCTGTGCTCTAGGATTCTGAAGTGCTGTGCAGTTGGAAAGTATGTGGATGGAGGTTTCTTCTTCCATTCCACAAAATCTGCATTCTTCTTCTTCCACTATTTTGAGCTTTTTCAGGTGTCCATTCAGGCGACAATGTCCCGTTAGGATCCCTGTTAAAACTCTTACCGCAGTTTTACTTTGACTTATGCATTCTTTTGATCTCAGCAGGTTGTAGTCACCCAGAAGAGTCTTTGATTGTATAAGCCCTACTAGATCTTTGCAATGGTCAGATCTTCTCTTTTTCTCGGCTTTACTTATTTGTTCCAATATTACATTAGGGCTGATTCCGCAAAAGGGTTCAGGCCCCCAGAAAGGTATTTCAGTCCCCCTCTTTGCTAGTTTATCTGCTATTTCATTTCCTTCTATTCCAGTGTGTCCTGGAATCCATAGTAAGGTGACTTTGTTGTTCTCACCTAGTTCTTTGTGTTAATCTAGGCATTCCCACACAATTTTGGAACTGATTACACAAGAGCTCAGTGCCTTAATGGCTGCTTGACTATCCGACATTATTAGATATTATTGGTATTATAACGGTACCTATATCATAAAATTGAAAAAAATGCAATCCAATGTATTTTCAATAATATCGACTGCAAATTGTCAAAGTTGAATGAATAAAAATCTATAAAAATAGAATCAAGCGGATATTGAAAAGGCAGCTTCCAGTGTTATTTTAACTAGGTATTCAATTCTGGTATTCATATTTTTCTAGATTCTTATTATCGCACTAGTGCGGTAATATACGTCATTGAAAAGAGTGTCAAATCGTACCCGTTATATGACAGTTGTAGATAAAATGTATTACAAAATTTTGACAATAAAAAAATGATAGATAACCTGATCAATGAATGTTTTTATTCATCTTCAAGTAAAACAGCTCAGACTAAATTCTATACTATCAGTAATCATAAGCTATAATCACAGTACTCAAAGTTCACCAGCTTGCGAACCAACATACAGTTGGCAGAAGCAAACGTGAGCCCTGGTGGGCGTGTTCATGTCGCTGTAGTTGTATTTTTGTAGTAATAATTCGATATTTTGAATCGATAACCAAATATCGATACTTTAAATCTCAACTGTTAAGAGATATGTAAGCAAGTCAAATTTAGTAAAAATTTAACTCTAAATATTAATAAAAACAATTATATTGGACCAAAAATAAAATTACTGTTCACCCTAAATGTCTATATTTTCAAATTACATGACTGTATTAATGTAATGAAAAAGAAGGGTCAAGTTTCTATGGAAAGCAACAAAATATGAACTGGTTATAGTGCAGTGTTGCCGATGCAAAAATGAAAATTACCCGAACTTACTCTTCAAATCATCAGAATTTGTCGAAATTACCAAAAGGACACATTGGTTATCTAAATAAAGTCTTCGACCCCAGTCAATATGGAAAATCCCCCGAAACAATAGCCATTTTATAAATCCCTTCTACAAAATATTCGAAAAACTATTGGATCCAAATTAGTGAAATTGTCTAAAAATCGAATAATCATCCTAGCATTGACAACACTGATACAGAATGAATAAAATGATCTATGTTGATGAAATCACTAGGTCATATTATTTCGATTATATTCAACAATTACTAATGGACAATCGTTAACATTGGCTCTTGATTGGCTGCTCGCGATGACCTTATTTTAGTTCGCATATTTTCCGGGGCTCATGTTTGGTTCTGACAACTGTACGCAGGAATTTTAAAAGCCGGCAAAGTCAAGGTTTGTGAACAGATGATTTTAATGTAAATCGAGGTCGTTTTGGTGAAATACACATTTATTTAAATCATATTTAAATTAAAAAGTATGATTGAAAATGTATTCTCTATCATCCTATATGATAAAAACCGATGTACATTAGATGCAGACGAGTATATTCTCCAATGAGATAAAGAAGAAGAATTAAATTAAAACTTAGAACTGCTTAACTGTGCCATATGTCAATTTCTATTAAGTACCAATCATCTGGAGATTGTAAAAATGGCTACGCGTAGATGATTTGTCAATTGGAATGTTTTTGATATGTGTGAGGATGAAAAATATTTATAGTAACAATCAGTTTTGCCTGAAAAAAATTTAATAATTATACAGGTTGTGTCACGACGAGCTTACAGTATACAGAGCGTTGGAATATAAACTATCCACACCCCATTATTCTGAAAAAGTGAAAAATTAAATCAAAAACCTTCAAAAATCATATGAAGGGGGATGTCTTTTTGCTCATAATATGTAGATGTTATAACTCCAACCCTCCCCTATGGTCACTCCATCCCAATTTTTTCAATGGAATACCCTACACACTATTGCATTGCTGTATTCTCCCCTATAAGAAAATTACAAAAATGTGAACAGTATATTCTTATCATATTGATAGCTGAACAGCTCATTATAATTTTCAAAAACGTGTCTGAAACACTTCAGGGTGATTCAAAGGATTAAACAGAATTGTAAGCGCTTCTTCATGTAAATAAGTGTTCAGTTAGCAGCTTTCGTAGATTCTTCCTGTATGGTCAACCGCAGGTAGCGAGGACAATAGAACCCTAATACCATTACCATTCAAATATATTTAGATGTGATAAACTTGCCGTGACAGTGCAGTGTAGTTAGCTTTCTTCCAAGCAGTTGTTGGCAATTTTTCTACAAGTATTGAATTATAATTACACATAATGTTCTGGAATTAATCCCAACATCTGCATGAAATACTCTTCAAAAACGTTGGCGGTCCTTTCTTCGTGGTAATTTTTAGTTGATTTGGACACAAAACTTAATAAGGCACCGTAAAAAAACCGTCCTTTTCCGATGAGAAATTATTTAATCCAAAGTCCTCCTATGGTTCATTGCCAGCCAGCGCTATGACCATCATTTCCTTTTTGCCATGACGTAATTAGACCACAGAAGAACCGCCATACTAATATAATTATTTACCAAATATTTTGTGTTACCATCTCCTGGTCTATAACGCACTTTATAATAAAAGTGGGTATAGTCAAAAGCGCTCTTATCGTGCGGGTTCAAAGGTCACTAACCATATGTATCAAATCAGAAGACACAGAGGTTACCAAAATGTGAGATTACAAATATACCCGAAGAAAGGAATGATGGTTGATGTTTCCTGCACACTGGTTAACGAATTTCCACTTTTTCATTCATTCTCGAAATAATCTATCAGATTGAGTATCATTTTTTTTGCTTGAGGATGCAAAATACCGGAAAATTCCTTCTTATTATTCATATTGTCACTTTGAATTGTCAAAGTGACATAACTGACATTTAAATAAAAACCTCGCTGGTGAGAGACTTTTTAGAATCGCTGAAAACTAAATAAGTACATATCCTTTTTTCTTCCGTCGAGATTGCATAAGTCTGTCTTATTCATCTTACGGATTTTATTTTGAAGTTATAATTAAACGCAATAAAAGAAAAAGAACAAAATTTAATCAATCTGATTAAAGCTTGTTTATTCGAAATGACTAGTAAATGTGAAACCTGCGGTGATGTTCTTGGTGATAAGTTTATTGCTTGCGACAGTTGCCATGTCTTGATGCACCCCTCAGAGGGTTGCACTGGCCTGGGGGCATCCGAACTGCGTGCTGTTGTTATACAAAAAAGGACCCTGGTTTATTTTTGTGAGGAGTGTCGCCAGGCTTTTAAAAGTGTACCCAAACTATTGAGACAAATTGATAACCTTAGATCAGAAGTTAATTCATTGAAAGATGAAGTCAAGAAGCTCAAGGATATGAAGAAAGATACCCCGATGAATAGTGAAGACATTATCAGTGAACTCCATGAACGCCAAAAGAGAGCCAACAACCTGCTAATCTGCAACCTGCCTGAACCAAACAATGTCTCTGATGATCTTAACCAAGTTAAAACTTTGGTAACAAAAGCTGCTGGTGCCAGTATCACTGACATTAATGATATTAAAGTTTTCCGCTTTGGAAAGAAGAATAAAAATGGACATAGACCGCTTAAAGTTGTGCTGAAATCCAATCGAGACGTACACGCTGTTATCAAAAACAAACACAATATCAGCCGCGAGAAAAAGGTCTTTATACATCTGGACCAAACTCCCAACCAGATCAAAACTCTGGAAACTGTCAGGAGCGAGTTATCGAGACGTCAGCAAGCTGGTGAGCAAAATTTAACAATAAAATATGTTAACAATACTCCCGTAATTATAACAAAAAACTAGATGCGGGCAAGCTATCTGTCTATTACCAGAACGTTAGAGGACTTCGAACAAAACTAACTCAACTATGTCTTAATGTTACAAATTGCTCTTACGATGTAATTATTCTTGCTGAAACTTGGCTCACAGCTGATATCAACGATGCTGAACTTGGTTTAAACGGTTACAACATTTACAGACAGGATCGGACACCCCAGTCCAGCATCTTTAGCAGAGGTGGAGGTGTTTTAATAGCTGTTAGGAAAACAATCTCCTCTAGTATTATCAATTCCAACCCGTTAATTGAGCAACTTTTTATTCACTTTGACCACAAAAATTGCAAACATATTTTAGCAGCGATATATCTTCCCCCTAAATCTCACCCTAATCTATACCAACTTCACTATGATCAACTTTTAATTTTAAATGAGCAACATCCAGACAGACAATTTCACATATTTGGCGATTATAATCTACCTACAGCTACATGGGATATTGAAGATTTCTGCTCTTCAGCTTCAGCACAACCCAGCTCGTCAGCATATGAAGAAGGTGCTATCGAAATAGTTTCAAATATTTGCGCGTTTCACAATCTGTTCCAGTCCAACAAAGTGCTCAACAAAAGGGGAGTCATCCTCGACCTTGTTTTGTCCCCAGTTGAACTTAAAGTGTTGACAGCAGCAGACATTTTGATCCCACCCGATGTTCATCATCCTCCTCTTGAAGCTTCAATACAATATAAGTTGAACTCAAGTGCGACTCCTGGAGAAGATTTTTATTATGATTTTCGACACGCCAATTTTGAAGGTATACGCCAATGTTTGGAAGCAATGGACTGGGATGGGCTTCTTCAAGGAAAGGAACTTTCAGAAATGATTTTTACTTTTTATGACGCTTTGTACTCGGTAATTGAGTTGTTTGTTCCCTTGAAGAAATTTGTTATTAACAGATTCCCACATTGGTATTATTTTCAACTTAAAAGCTTGGTCAACGATAAAAAGGTTGCACATGGGATTTATAAACAAAACAGAACTCCCCAAAATTATGAAATATTCAGTCAGTTAAGAGAACAATGTAAGATTATATCTAGAGAATGCTATTTAAATTACATACATTCTGTTGAAACCTCCGTTAAAAGTAATGTTAAAACCTTTTGGAATTTTGTACGTACTAAAAGATCAAATAACTCCATACCTGATAATATGAACCTTGGCAACTCTTTTGCTTCTTGTGGTAGTGAAGTTTCAAATCTGTTTGCCAAGCATTTTTCATCAGTTTACACTACTCAAAATCTGAATCTAAATTTAAATGAAATTGAATCAAAACTTAACGTCTCCTCTTACCACATTCCAATTTCGACCATTTTTGAGAAATTATCTAACCTTGACACAAAGAAAGGCCCAGGTCCTGACCTTATTCCTCCCATCCTACTTAGAACTTGCAGCTTCATTTTATCTCGCCCTCTCTTCTATATTTTCAATAAATCTATTGAGACAGGTGAGTTTCCTGATTACTGGAAACTATCTTTTGTTACCCCAATATACAAATCGGGAAGCAAGACTGACATCAAAAATTACCGACCCATATCTATTCTCAGTACTATACCTAAGGTATTTGAGAACATTATAACAGACTACCTTACCTATGACTGCTCTGGCATCATAACTGAACAACAATATGGCTTTTGTGCTGGGAAATCGACTGAATTAAATCTAGTTACCTATGTCGATTTCCTGTCGGAGGCTTTGGAGAGGGGTTGCCAGATTGATTCTGTGTACACTGACTTCTCTAAGGCTTTTGACCGGGTCAACCATACTCTCTTACTGCAAAAGCTTGATAAATATGGTGTAGGTGGGGTATTACTACAATGGATTAGTAGCTATCTTACGAACAGGACTCAAATGGTTAGAGTAAACCATCACTATTCTAACTTATTTCAAGTAACCTCAGGTGTTCCTCAGGGGTCACACCTTGGTCCCTTATTATTCAACTTATTTATCAATGACATTATTCATTGTTTTAGGTATGGCAAAGCACTACTATTTGCAGATGATTTAAAACTTTTCCTAATTATTCAAACATATTTTGATGCTCTCAGGCTTCAGTCTGATCTTGATAATCTATCAAACTGGTGCTCCTTAAATGGCATGGACTTGAATGCTATTAAGTGCCATGTCATGCGCTTTTATCGATCCCATGTAACTTCTACTACTTTCGATTATACCTTAAATGGTCATGTTTTGGAGCCTGTTAATCAAATCAAAGACCTTGGAGTTATTTTAGATCCCACCTTAAGCTTCAATCAACACATACCTACAGCTATCCATAAATCCATGAAAATGTTAGGTTTTATCAAAAGGCTAACCCACGATTTTACTGACACATCTGCAATTAAAGTCCTTTATTGTTCACTTGTCCGACCCCATCTAGATTATTGTTCTTCTGTCTGGTCTCCTCATTACATAAGACTCTGCAGGAACATTGAAAATGTCCAACACAATTTTCTTAGATACATGGCCTATAAATTGGGTATCTTTTGCGATTATGAATTGTTAGAGCATTTTCTGAACATCCCCTCCTTGGAAACTAGGAGGAAACAGAGAGACCTGACATTACTATTCAACATTATCAATGGCAGATGCAGTTGTGCTGAACTTCTAGCAAAAATTAATCTTCATGTTCAAACCCGATCAACCCGACAGCAACAAACATTTTATGTACCTTTTTATCGTTTAAACAATACTTTCAATAGCTGTATTCCAAGAATGTTAAGATTAGCCAATACTCATAATGATCTTGAGATGTTTAACACCCCCTTTCATCACTTTAAAACTCAGTTACTGAATACCGAGCTTTAATGTTTTAATGTTAATGCTTTATTTAAGCTTATTGTCTATTGTCTTTTGTCTTTTTAAATTTTTAACCTCTTTTTTACTTATTCTTTATTGTATGACATGTAATTATTTCATATTTTTTTCATTCTATTTTAATTATAATTTTAAAATTGTAATTTATACCTAAAATGGGCCGTAAATAAATAAATAAATAAATAAATGAAACAAAAACGGTGAGTATTTCTTTGTTGAATCGTATGACCCGCATGATAAGACTGTATTCGACTATTATCGTATGTGGAAAACTAGTTTAATATTTTTCAAAGAATTGAATTCATTCGATACACCTTCAAATATTTATGAAACTGTTCATTTAAAAGAATGAAGTCATCAACGAATAACGTAAAAATATTTTCTAGATCAAATTAAATAACAATAAAAATTAAATTGCAGTTAAAAATTCCGAATTGCAGCACAAAAGATAATAGACTTTAATTAATTTATAGGAAAAAATGTATTGTCATTGAACAAATCTTAATTGAATGTGACATAATGACTGAAATTAATTTATCTCGCTTGGGTGATCCTCTACCCGTACCAAACGATGAAAAAGTTTACTTTAAGAAAAAATTATTTTATCAGCATCTACACAGTGTTCCTCTTTTGTTCTTTCATCCACTCTTTATCCTGTTATGCAGCTTTCCCTTTGTATCTGTTAAAGGGTTGCTTATAATACCCACAAGACTTTGATATTCAAGCAGGTGTTGGCGTAAGGGCTTGAAACTGAGGGATTTCATGTACGAGTCCCGGTAGTTTATCTTTTTCAATTTTCAGAATATTCAGCTTATATATCAAAAGTGGGATTAGGTCTAAGACATGTCCATATAGGATCATATTGTGATGTTATAATGAGAGGGGGTGACTGGAATGGGCGCGCAGGCGTCAGGATCTACTACTACTACTACTACTACTAAATGTGCAGGCGAGCCCTGTC
>CAJUYI010000961.1:3037-15843 GCA_910591695.1 Galerucella pusilla | reverse complement strand
AAAAAAAAACATGTATTTGTTGTCCAAGCTCTTAACAACCTGTGGAACAATTCGGGGAATTTGTAGACTTCACGCTTACTTAATTACAAGACCATCCTTTTCGCCATCTTTCAGTTTTTATTTCACCTCCTCCATATCTTGATTCCTTTTGAAGAAACATGTATTAAAATGAAAAATGAGCCTCCAAACTCTACAAATTTCACGAACTGTTCCACAGGGTGTTGAAAAATTCGACTACAAAAACATGTTTTTTTTCCACCCTGTATAAATAAACTATCAACATTTTTGGAAACCTTGTCTGGAATTTATTTTAATACCAAATAATTGATCTACAATTTGGCGTAAGAACAATTGAAATCTATGGGAAATTACGGAAGTTCATGGACAACGAGCTTCAGCGAGTTTTTTTGCCGGTGAGTGTATCAATAAAATTCACCAGATGGCTTACAAAAAACATTCAACCAAATACCTGTCGTTGAGCTCGCGCGTGGCAACTAGGCAACCTTATGCCTAGTCGAAGTCGAGATTTATGGTGAGTTTACATGTTAAAACATATTCTTCGAATTTTCCTTACTTTTGTAATAAGTACCAAATTGAATTTAGGAATCAAGTTTTTTTCGAAAACTCAACATTTGCTGGACAAAAAAGAGCATTAGTAATCTTGCATTTTCATTTAAAATCGTTCTCAAATTTTTTTATTCAAATAAAAAACATAAATCTGTAAGTTAAATTTCTGATTGTTATCTTCCCAACCCAACAAAATTCCAAGGTATACTTTCAATATAACCCTCGTAAAATCTTTTTTTTTTCAACCCAATGTAATTAAATTTGAACTAGTTATACATTTGCGGAAAGAAGAAGAGATAAGCTTTTACATAATATCATAATATACAGAGTGACCTATTAAAAAATCGACAATATTCACCAAAATATTCCAAATCAAACATCTTTTAGACCCAATATTTCAGTCGGTTAAAATTTCAATTAAGCCAAATATTTCTTATCGAGTAGTTAGGCGTTTTATGACCGACACGTCATGAACGTAGAAGTTGAAACAGTTAATAAAATGCATTAAATTTATATAGCCGTGCAATATCGTTGGAAATTTCATTAACTTTTAGACCGTCTTAGCGATAAAAATGGACGTGGACCACTGTGTTCATTAAGTACTAATATCAAATGTCATATAAGTGATTAGAGGCGTGAGATCGAGACTCTTAAAACGGGATCATTTTTTTTTCTCTTTGATAGATGAGAACACAAAAAAGAATTTTGATTTTTATATAAATAGTAAACTTGTGAAGTACCTAATAATTGAACATAGAGTAATGGGATGATTTGCAGTATTTCCAATCTTACTGTTATGAATTTAACTAAGTGTTTCTAATCAATTCCACCATTTAATGAAATAATTCTAAGATATTATTGATGATTACTTCGATAAAGTAGGTACTATTACAGTTTCCTGTAATATTGTCGTATTTGATGAAGCAAAATAATAAATTATAATGATGGAATTGAAGTGTAGTTTAATAGCCGTCGGAGCCTATAATCCGGGAAGTAGTTGTTGCTTCTTAGTTGATCGGGTACTGTTCTTGAAACATATTTTTTCTACGACAACCTCGATAAATGGTCATTTTATAACCGTAACTTCAATCATAAACAAGCACATTTTGTACAGAATTTCATTTTTGCATCGGCTGCTAGGCAAGTTGCTGAGCAACAAATACGAAATGGAGTATTTTGTGTAAGGTCTAGGTTCACTTTAAAATCACGACGACCAAGGCTTGTCAAATTATGACGTCCAGCGACAAATTGATGAAAAGTCAGCAAATCGTTTCTGTCAAAGTTTTAGTAGGTAACGAGTAATTTCATAGTTGTTTTCTATGAATACATTTTTATAGGCTTTTATTTCTGTGTACCTATTAGAAAAAGCAATGAAGAAAACATTCACATATTTCTTCAATTTATATTTTATTTCTTATAGAAAGCCCATTAGCGGCGAATTCGGAGTAATTAAATATTATCAGTTTTTGCAATGTATGCATGTATTAAATATGAACGATATGTTGTCATAGAAAAAGTATAGCATGCAATTCGCAACAAAATGGCTATTTTGCACTCGTATAAATTGCAGCACTTTCCTTCGGCTCGTGCTGCAAATTTCATACTCGTGAAAAATGGGCATCATTTCGTGCTCATTGCCTAATATACTATTTTCTACTCCTGTTTTATAATATACTTATTAAAAGACTAAAATCTGTATCATAATGAATATCATTATGATACAAATTTTCATTACGATACAGATTTTTAAGCCAATGGGAATGCGACATTCGCACAATATTTAATATAGCCTGGTAGATATTTCTGAAATTAATTATATTAGGTCTGTTCCCTGCAATAAAAGTGTAGCACTGAGATAAACGATTTTATTTATTTTAATTAGGTTTTAATGCTTCTTGCAGTATACAAATGCAATATACATAGATAGTCCCAAATTTAGCAATTTTACACGCA
Organism: Galerucella pusilla; assembly: GCA_910591695.1. Classification (NCBI taxonomy): domain Eukaryota; kingdom Metazoa; phylum Arthropoda; class Insecta; order Coleoptera; family Chrysomelidae; genus Galerucella; species Galerucella pusilla. The sequence goes on along the minus strand of CAJUYI010000961.1, from coordinate 13,323 downwards.
TTTTTTCACAGATAGACCTGAATTTTTCAAAATTATATAGCTCAGTGCTACACTTTTATTGCAGGCGAACAGACCTATTAACTGACACTTAATTTGACAGCTGTAAAATAATTTTGATTTTCAAAAGTAACTAAATTCAAAATTAATTAAACTTATTAATTAAATAATTCTTATTAATCGGAGTAGAAAAAATATTGTATGCAACTTTCATGTAATGGCCATTAATACACTCGCATATTATATACGTATCCTACAACATGCTCGTGTCTTAATGGCTATCATTACATGATCGTTGCATAAAATACTATTTCGAAACTTTATGAAGCGTTAGAATAATTATAAGTATTCTGCGATATCTACCAATTATTTCGATATTGACATATCGTCAGAATGACACAAGTGACATTTAATGCGATGCCTACGTGATGTTTAACATTTTTGCCAGACCAGTATATAACTTTGCAACGATATAGGAAACGTAGGAAAACTATATCTGCTGATTTTAAAAATTGGTACTCAAGAAGACAATTTAATAGTGTAGAGCTCCCTGGATATTATCTGGACTTTAACAACTTCATATTGTGGGTCTTCTAATTTCTAAATATTCTAGAAAATCTAGTTCTTGCTTCCTATCACAAATGTAGTACCTACTTCTAGTTAAGTGTGAGGTGTCAATGAATCTTTGGTGTCCAGTGACCAAGTTTTTGATCAAAGAAGATTTTAATAGTTATATTGTCAATTGTGAGATGGATTTTATCCAAAATCCTAAAAATATTTGGCAGTTTGTAAAATCTAAACGAAAAAAATCTTCTCCTTTCAATTCCATTTCCCACAACAAAGTACTGGTGACTGATGGACAAACTATTTGTGACATTATTTCGGAGTTCTTTCGTCTTCCTTTACTCAAAACAACAATGCGAAAAAGTTTGATTCGGATCAAACCAAGACTTTCTCCAACATTCACATTTCTTCATACAGAATTGAAATATCAAAACTTTAATAAAACCTTGTGTTAAGGGGATCTCCTATCCATTGCTATTAATATTCAATAAATCATTATTTGAAGGAGTCTTTCCACAAGCTTGGAAAAAAGCCTAGTAGTGCCTATCCCATAGAGCGGCAGGTTCGTTTGGTTGAAAATTATAGACCTATTTTTAAACTGAGTATCTTATCGAAATTTTTCGAGTCGATAATATGCGATTTTTTGTTTTTTGATGTTGTCAACTTTTTAAATCCTCAGCAATATGGTTTTATTGGGAAAATATCAGTTGAAACAAATCTGTTTGAATATAGTGAATACATTTTAGAAAATTTAAATAAACATCTACAGGTTGACGCGGTATCTGACTTTAGTAAGTTTAGTAGTTTGATAAAATTGACCACAATATAATGATCAAAAAACTTGCGGACATAGGGGTACATGGCAATCCTTTATTATGATTCAGCTCTTATTTAACCAATCGAACTCAATCTGTGACCATCGGACAGTTTTGTTCAAGGTTATTAAGATTACATCAGGAGTACCTCAAGGATCTCACTTAGGCCCATTATTGTTTAATATTTACATTAATGACATTTCACAATGTTTCAGATTTAGTATATTCTCGATGTATGCCGATGATTTTAAAGTGTATCGTCCTATAAAGGAAGCAAATGATGCAAATTATCTACAGGAAGATCTCAATAGATTTCAAACGTATTGTGAAAATAACAGCTTATTCTTATATACAATTTCAAATGAAAACAAAAAAAACTATATAACCTAAATTGACAATGATAGGTCTCGAAATATGACAGAAATAGATGCTAAGCTTAAAATTTATTCTATGTCAGCATTTGAGTTTGATATAATAAACACACTCCTGTTTGAAGGATTTTAAAAAGATATTTGGCATCATATTATGAATCTCGTCTCTCATTAGAGACGATCGAAATTAAACGAGCACATCTCACATCTTAATAGGTCGCTTACAAAATTGAAATATCTGCTTCTGCAATTCCATTTGAAACAAACTGCATTGATTTTGATTGTTTGGATTGAAATTTAAATTTAGATCTTAAGATGTATTCGGAATGTCATTTTTTATTCAAAGATCGAATGTAGACGTAAAACTTCTTATAAACTTAAAGCCAACGTTTAAGAATTTCCTAGTGTAAATCGAAAGCAATTTGCACAAATAAACAAAGATTTACGCGAATTCGATATGAACGAGATTTTCAATTTGAATACTGTTTTCCTAGAAGTAAAGTTTCAATATATTTGCTACATTTTCTGAGGTTAAGATTTTGATGTAAACAAATTTCACGATTTCAATCAAAAATTGATTAAAGAGTTACGAGACGGTGGAAACCAGATATTTACATAACTGAGGTATGGAGTTCCAAAGTATTGGATATCTAAGAACTTTTTTTAAAGATTTTTGATGCATTTATACTTTTTACCAGAATACAGATACGAGCTGAGCCGAATTGACAAATATTCTTTATTTGGACTTTTTTTATTTTATCGAATTTTACAGTGGGATATAAGTTCTAATCAGAAATGGAAATATGGGATATACATTTAATGTCCTCCCAGTTTAAACAATAAGGGATAAAAAGCTGATAGAAGTTGCATATTCTAGAGAACAAAATATCTTGAGCCGTGAACAAAATATCTTGAGCCGTGTCCAAAATATTGACCAAAATGCCAAATTGGTCAATTTTCTATATTAGGTTATACAGGATGTTTCAAAGTAATATGAAATTAATGTCACAACTTTTACACTTCCGTTACTGGAAGACATGGATGATTGTGATTTTGGTGTGTCTACAGTCCGTGATTAGGCGTCAAGCTCGCGGACGGAGAACATATACCTTGCACTGATGAGGCGCAAATACGCCCGTCTACAAGATATGTTGTCCCTTCCAATTGCAAACCAGAATATTTGGTGTAAAGTATCTTGTAGTTATGCCAACCCCGTTTGACTTTGAAGTGTAATCCAATATCCGTCGGTGCCTATAGCCCGGGAAGTAGTTAGTCGAATGGTCAATGTCATTGAAAAATATTTTTCAAAACTTTATAAAGCGTTAGAATATATCTAATAATTATTCTGCGATATCTATTAATATGAAATTATTGTTGTCATTAAATTTTAACACTTAAACTAACCGTTATCGTTAACGAGATGCAGGGTGGTCAATGTTTCTATTATTTTAATAGAAGCAACGAATGGATTACCGAAAACGTTGTATAAACGTGATTTTAAATACCCCCACACGCTCCAATCCAGAGGATTGTGTTCAGGTGACCTTGAGACAAGTGTGTGGAGATCTTCGTCCCATCCAACGATCTGCAAAACGGTTATTTTAAAAGCTTCAGTGCCATCGCTGCAAAATGTGGAGGAGCATAATATTGTATGAACCATATGTCTTCCAATGAAAGTCATATGCTCAGGAATTCCTGATTTCTTGAAAAGGAGGCTTTTAGGTGAAGTGTCCTTTCCAACAGTGATAAGGATAGTTCAGTTTCACAAATAACGTGGTCTTTATTTAAAGTGCTCTTCATTATTTTATGTCTTGTTTTTTATTGTATGGAGATTTTTTTTCTGTTCTCATTTTTATCAGATGTGCTAAATGTCAAAGAGGCATAAACTAGTTTGGTTTGGAGCTTTGAAGGCATGTGTAGTACATTCAATAGCCTTTTTGGTGTGCGTCATCGTGGGTCCGGGTTTTGGGTATGTCGTTTATTTTATTTGCTGTTTTGACATATAGCTCACCCTAAATTTAATCAATGAAATCATCAAGATCGTATTCAGCCAAATTCGAACAGGCTATGAAATTAATAATTACTTATCAGATTCTTTTCCTAACTGAAAATACTTGAGAACTTTCAAAATGCTGATGTTTTTCCGTGTATCTAGGCATATTTTTAAATTATTTGAATAAATATAACAATAAGATTAATATTCTCTTTTCATAAATAATAATTTACCGCAAACAACAAAGTACAGATCTGACGAAAGCTGTCAATGGGACAGTAGAAAAAGACGTAAGACACATTGCTGATACCGAAGAGTACGTTGCATCCTATTTTGAATGGTGTTATTTATCCCGATTGATAGGTCGCGCTTGCGCGTATTCTAAACATTAACTAATCAAATTTTTTGAGTGAAAGATAGGGGTTAACGTTTATAATACATTTGTCCACGACCACCTAATAATAAGTCGATATTTTACCTCCTAACGAAAGGTATATGGTACCCATATATCTACTAGAGTGAATTATGGTTCATAATACACTGGAGTGTATTATGGTTCATAATTCACGACTAGAGATGGGGGTACAATATAAAATAAACTTTCAAATCTGTGTATTTTGTTCAGGAAATTTGTTTCTGAACTATATCGTATCGATAAAATATCGAAATATTTAGTATTGATACTTTTCATAACGATATTTTCTAATATTAAGTATTTCAAAACAATATATTTATAACGGTACGTTGTATTGATACTTTACACAGTATCGCCCATCTCTATATATGTCAAGTTATTTAAATTTGACGTTAGTAATACCAAATTGTTACGAACTTGCTGTATTACTGCAAAGATGAATTCATTGAATTCGAATAGTGGAAATTAACGTTCTTGTACACAAACTGAAATAAAAAAAGCGGCGAAATTAACGACTATTGGACTGCTGCCAGAAAAATCGAAAGATAACTATATTATGTTTACATATTATAACTTCATGAACTGGAGGTTAGTTGACTTTTATTTAATAAAGAAATCAAGGGTCGATGACAAAGTATAGTATTCTACTCGCAATGTATAGCCATTATTCACTCGGGTGACTTGCGCGTCACCCAGCGTGGATAATGGCTATCATAAATTACTCGTTTAATAATATACTATTAAACGGTTCACAATTGTGATATTTTGATTGGGATTAATCACAGACCTGCCTTTTTCCCATTTCTTCTAACCTAATGTGTTAAAAGGACATTGACATTCGATGACGCACACCAAGAAGGGTATTATATGAACTCCATACGTAAAATGTCATGTGAACCGGAGGTGATAAGAAAAAAGGACTGATGATAACTTGGGTTGTAAGAATTAGTCGAAAAATAAAAAGGCATAATTGAATGCATAAATTCTTGGGGCTAATGATAATTGTTTCATTCGCTGTATGGCTCCATTTCTATTTGTACAAGCCAGGTGAAGTCCTATTTGTTTTGAAATATGTACAACTGTCAGCTTTGTTAACCAAAAATTTCTAAAAAAGACGTACTCTTTAAAATATCGGTTATTTTAGGCCGTCTTATTTCATTGTCAGAAGAGATACTTCAGTTCCAAAGTAGATTCATTTCGAAATAATTTTATTTAAATTGTGACAAGTCAATTTGTATTGTTGCATGTTGTTTAAGGCACACACACTTCCTAGTCATGGGGAAGTTTAGTTAAAGTATACCTACCCAGATTATTGCATTGTTGTTGAACTCCTAACATATATCTTTCATTGTGTCTTTGTTTGTATTGCATAAAATATATGAACTTGATGATTATGGTCCATTTTTTGACATTTCATTCATTTCAACTTGACTATTTAATTGTTATTCTTGTAATATCAATCTAATGTTGAGTAAGTTTATATGAAATATCAAAAAATGGACCAAGGGTCAGTTTCTCACCTATGTGTACCTATGTTGTTATATATGGTAGCATACTCGCGCGTTTAGTGTGCCCATACCCTGGTTTACCGAAATAGACTTTTCTGCCATGAAGGTCAGAATTCAGCACTTTGCGGTTTAAGGCGACAATGTTTTGACTATTATTAAACCCAATTATGCCTTGGAGGATGCTTTTTGGTTTGAAGTTTCCTTTAAAATAAATATGAAACCGTCCCTTGGAGTGATGAAAAATACATAATAGTATCTTTATTTTCACAGAAGGAAGCTCTTAGATCAAACTGATCATGCAGCGATCAAGTGGTTGATGAGATTCAAGAGCCTAGAGGGCCAAGCAAATAAGTTTTCATGGATCGCCAGGATTTTGAATAAGATTTTTGTTACAGAATATTCAATCTCATGACAAAATTTTGATATTAAATAAAATAATAATAAAGTTGCTCCCGTATAGCGTAACAGGAACATAGAAAACAGAGTATTATTCACCGGACCTTAAGGGCTGAGATGAGAAGATTTTGTTATAGAAACGACTTATAAGTTCATGCGGCCAATCACGTCCTGCATTCAGAAACACGTACAAGTTGTTGGAACAAAAAATTTTCATTTATCATTTTATGTTATAACATCGACTATTATCAAAAAAATCCTTCAAAATATGCATCGTTAACCATTTATAACATTACACGAACACGAGCTGTATTGGAATCTTTTTGTTTGCTACTACTGTGTGGCCGAGCTGTTTTGTATTTTTGATATGTCGTGCGACAGTTTTGACCACGAATGTGTTATGCATTGTTGTACTTTCATACATAGTCATAAGCGTCGCAAACGTCCCGAATTTCTATTTTTCCAAAACAAAATTTCTTTCATTATAAACAGAATTTCCTTATCTACAGGATGTGGGACTGTCGCTGCGTAGATCATAAGGTACGTCTACACTATGGATTTGCCGTTGACAATCCCAAATTGGCAAGGCCAACGACTGTAAAAACGTCTACATATGTGTTGGTTTATTCTCATAATATTCACAAAACGGGGCGATCTCGGTATTAAGGTATATAGAGGTATTATCGATGAGGAAGCAGAATTATCGATAATAATACAACAAGTCTGTTAATGATTATCGAAATACAAATTTCTTCGATTTTGAGAAACAAAATGTTGTTTGGAAACAGCATGAGCGCGTAAGCGCGAGTGTGTTTTCCTAAAACAACAATTTGTTTCGAAAAAGAGAAGAAAGTTTCGATAATCATTAATTACACGAGTTTTATTTGTCAAGATTATTTCTTGATGCAATGATTCTGACGTTTCTTTAATAATTTGACATTTCCAGTCAGTCACTAGATTTTTAATATCGAATGAAACAACTAATGACAACGCTAAACACACAGATAGGAAAATTGCATGTATCCAATCAGGTACCGAAATACAAAATCGAAAACATGGTGTTTTCAGATATCAATCCTTATATTTAAACCAATCGAAGGCGCGTATTTTGTATTGAGTGAAATAATCAGTATAATACCGAATGATTGGCTAGAATGATGTATTGATATTAGTTAAAACCACCAAAATAGCAGATTTTGGAAAGTGGAAAAAAAGTAGTAATACCCCTAGGGTCTGGATAATACCGAAATATTTCTGTCAATGAGAATGCTGAAAGCGTGTTGCTTGATAATAGCCGAAGGCCGCAGGCCGAGGGCTATTATCTTTGAGCAACACGCTTGATGCATTCTCGATGACAAAATTTTGAGTATTTATCAAGACCCGTAGAGTATTCGATAAGATAATTTTTTACTTTGTAGATATCAAAAAATTGATTGTCAATTTGACGTTCAATAATTTATTAGTTTTAATCAAACAAATATTATTCATTTTTATTTAAAATTACAGTTGTGAAAAGTACAATTGGTAAATTAATTGAATCGTTAGATGCAATACCAAATCTTCGCGACATTTACGATTCAGCTGTCAGTTTGACGAATAATTAATTTTTAATAAAAAATAAACACCAAACTGAAAACATCACATGTAGGGCAGGTATTATCAGTAGTCTTGATAATACCGAGATAATTTGTCATAGAGAATGCTGAAAGCGTGTTGCTTGATAATAGCCCAAGGCCGCAGGTGATTGGATGAAATTTGACACATGACTTGAAATTAAGTAATTTGATTGGTTACTATATTCAGTAAAAAATTATCGCTGTAACCCTGAGGTGATTGGATAAAATTTGACACATAACTTGGAATTAAGTAATTTGATTGGTTACTATATTCAGTAAACAATTATCAGTAGTAATAGCCCAAGGACATTGAAATTGTTCGAAAAAATCTTATGACAGATTTCGAAAGCTTGTTGCTTGGAAACAGACCGACACCGTAGGCGGAAGTCTGTTGCCCTACAAGCAACAAGCTTGAGAAAGTTGTCATAAAATTTTTGAGCATTTATCAATGTCCGAGGGTTATTCGGATAGAAAATTTTTTGTTTCAGTATTACAACCAAATCGTGACATTTCGAAATATTAAATATTCGAAACTTCAAAATCGGAATAAATCAATCCATATGCATATGCATATGTATCCATAGCAACGTGAAAACAGCCCATGGTCTGTTATCAGTGAAATGCTGACATGATTGGGTGAAATTGTTCATAGGATAAAAAATAAGGAAGGAAATTATATTGGTCATTGGAGCTGTCAAAAAATGTCTCGTTCGTCCACTTTATTAAAAGCACGTGCTAACTGGCAGACAGTCTGAATCAGAAGTGAACCCGCGAGATGCCAGTGGTTGGCACGTCCCCACCGTCCATTCTCATTGGATTCCTTCTTATGTTTTCTAAACGTATGTGAGTGAATATCCGTTGAAAAGTGAGGAAGTGTTCTATGGAAAGCAGGTCTAACACCCAAATAATTCTGTTCCGTATAGCCATTCTGTGAGTGAAAGAGAGAAAGTTATAACAACAGAGAGACCATGTCGTATTCCCCTCTCCAGAGAGTGTATCGAGTCCAATAAGGTCTAGAGCTGTGGGTGTTTCATGGAGGGGAAGTATTTGTTCTCCATTGGATATATAGAATTTTATGTATAAGTGCTCATTCTTGCTCCTATATGGGATTTTACTCACAGAAGATAAATATTTGCCCAGCCTGTATACTGTATACACAAAATGTTCATACAATAGACTCCCACAGACAAGTCTGTATAAACCATCATAATTCGTATTTCACATTTTTTTCTTCAAAGTAATTTATTTGTGTTACGCCTATGATGGCTAACAATATTTGCTCTTTATCCGAGCCTTCATAGTTTCATATAAATATGCCCTCTTTCAGTGTTTTGAAAGCAAACTGACACTGATGACATTGTGACGAATTACGCTTTTACTTGAGAGCCATTTTTGGCCCCTTTTAAATGATCAATCTTATTATTTTCCAACAAAAAAATACTTCCGAAGCTCTTTAATAAAATGTAATGAATAAGTCATCGGAATGGATTTTTTTTCATAATTTTGCGAAGCATAAGGAACGTTTTCTCTTTGCAAGATAAAATCGAAACGGAAGGAGAAAAAGTAATCATGAATTTGTAGATAAAAGAAAGATTCCGCTGCAATTTTACGAGCTTGAATCGATTTCGACGTAAATAATAAATCTGTACGAGGGCAGTAATGAATTACAAGAGATTAGACGGAATACTATATGGAGTATATCGAAAATAATCAATAGTTGGGCTAACGGGGATTCAAATTAAGATCGTAACGCTGGAGCGGCGATAAATAAACTACTTCTTTGTACATTGTGTATAATCTCAATTATCTTTGCCTTTGGCTTTTTTTCGTTTTTATCCATCATAGTTTTATATAAGTACAAAGAAATGGTTCCTTCTTTGCCCCCAGATAGAGTATCGCTTATATTGAATTCCCAATAGTGCAACTCTACTTATTGTGTCTATCTGAATATTATCAAAAAATAAAACTCATTTGTTTATCCCATCCAATATAGGTTGGCAAGTTCATCTGAAGCTAAAGGGCATCGGTAAGAGGCGAGGAAACTTGGCGCGTATCTGTCATAGACGTACAGTTGGCGTACGGTACCTATTTTACCAAGTAAAACTGAAAATACAAAGGTCACTGACAATACCAACGCCACTGAATAAATCAATATCAGTCAATTGAGGAAGTGAGAGGGAAGAACACACGCACGCGCTTGCCAATAAGAAGTCAGCTGGTCAGGCATTTCGATTAAAATCACCAATTATGTAATTCGGAGGGTTTGGTAATTGTGGTTTTCGTACAACGCTGCCAGAGCTTGAAGAATCCCATAACAAATTTGGAAATGTGCTCATATTTTAATATTCATAATTTGAAAAAATAATGTTAATAGAAAAAATCCAAGGAAACAAGCACATTAAAGAATTAACGTTTAATCATATTGTTAATGTTGTTAATAATAAAAAGTGTCTTTTCTAATAATTGTCACTACATACTTAGCACTTTAGCTTTTTCATAGAAAAACGTGCCAATATCGAATGTTCAGATAAACTTGACAAAGAATACAAAAACCGTTTTCCGCGAGAAATGATTTGGAATGCCCAAATTATGTTTTTAAAAATTATTTATT
>CAJUYI010000960.1:53263-78608 GCA_910591695.1 Galerucella pusilla | reverse complement strand
ATTCTTATGGAAACTCACTTCCCAGGTTCTGTCTTTCCTGGAACGTCAAACTGGACGGAAGTACCAACAACACCCTCACAATATGACTGGCAATCTGCTAGTGCAGTAATTGATGAGGACAAGATAAGGTGGGCCATATCGGGCTTCTCCCCCTTCAAGTCACCAGGACCTGACGGAATAAGACCAGCCCTACTTCAATGGGGAATGGATATTCTTATGCCGCACCTGGTTGGAATTTTCAGAGCCTCTTTAGCTCTGAGGTATATTCCCAGTAAGTGGAGAGAAGTACGAGTGGTATTTATACCCAAACCAGGTAGGATGGACTACACCTTACCAAAAGCATTCCGACCAATTAGTCTCACATCGTTCTTTTTAAAAACAATGGAGAGGTTATGCGAGCGGTATATAAGAGATGAAGTGCTAGTTCACAACCCACTTCATCCAAATCAGCATGCATATACTCCGGGAAGGTCCACTGATTCGGCCCTTCACCAAGTGGTTGGCAGAATCGAAAGATCATTGGACAACAAAGAATCCACCCTGGGTATATTCATAGATATTGAGGGAGCGTTTGATAAAACAACCTTTCCAACAATTACCCAACAACTCAACTCCAGGAATGTACCTCTGGTAGTAGGAGAATGGATACTCAAGATGCTCTCTAGTAGAGCAATAAGTATCAATGTAGAAGACATCACAGTGAGAGGACTGGTCATGAGGGGATGTCCACAAGGAGGAGTCTTATCACCCCTTCTGTGGAACATAGTCCTAGACACCCTGATTAATCACCTCAACAACAATGGATTCTACACAATTGCATACGCAGATGACATAGTTATCCTGCAGACTGGCAAATTTGTGAACACACTGTGCGATAGAGCGCAGGATGGGCTTAAATTAATTGAAAAATGGTGTAAGGAACACTCACTGTCGATCAATCCCAGAAAGACTGAGATGGTCCTTTTCACCAGGAAAAGAAGTTTATCGGGTTTGAAACCTCCCGAAATCTTCAAAAGCAAACTGAACTTTTCGGAAGAGGTGAAATACCTTGGTATTACCCTCGACAGGAAACTAACATGGAACTCTCATCTACACAACAGAGCAAAAAGAGCATATGTGGCTTATGAGCAGTGTCGGAGGACAGTGGGACGCACATGGGGTCTGTCGCCCCGTGTGGTCACCTGGATCTACACTGCAATAATAAGACCCATGTTAACGTATGGAGCAATTGCATGGGGACCGAAAGTTCTACAAGCAACGGCCATCCAAAAATTATATCAAATACAGCGAATGGCTTGTCTGAACATCACAGGAGCCATGAGAACAACACCAACCGCAGCAATGGAACTAATTACTGGTCTGACCCCTCTGGACCTGCACGTCAAGGAGGTTGCGTTAATGGCCATGGTACGATTGCGCACGGCTGGTGTAAACCCCGAAGTAGGAGTGGGCCAATTGAGGTTGAGCCTATGGCAGGAAGCGCTCACTGCGCTACCTCTGCTGCAGGCAGCCAACGATGCAGTTGAACCCAGGTTTTTTTTAACAAACCCTACAAAATTCAAATAAAACAGAACACAGAGCCAGACGCTGCAAATGCAATACGCATTTATACCGATGGTTCAAAAATGAAAGAAGGCTCAGGATGTGGAGTTTACTCGAGAGCACTGAGCCTCAAGATTATGTGGGGAATGGGAAACAATACCAGCGTGGTTCAAACAGAACTGGCTGGTATCTCAATTGCCACAAAAGAACTAACCAGAAGAGGAATTTCTGGAAAAAACATAATAATCTGCACTGATAGTAGACAAGCCCTATTAGCCTTGAACAGACAACGTGTTATATCGAGGCTAGTACTAGAGTGCCACCAAGATTTAGCTGACGCCTCGGCAGATAACAATATTATCCTGAGGTGGGTTAAAGGGCACGACAGGAGTAAAGGAAATCGCACTGCTGATTCTTTAGCCAGGGACGCCGCTGGACTAAAAATTCTAGGACCCAGTGACACCTACGGCCTAACGACTTCGACAATTGCGGAACTAGCCAAACGTTACACCCATGCTCAATCCCTTAAGAGATGGGATGGAATCAAAGGATGCAGTCTTGCCAGGATCACCCTGGGCGACCCTGGAAAGCTGGCGCCGAAGAAATATTTGGCGATGACCAGGAAAAACCTACGTTTAACAGTAGGATTTCTGACTGGTCACTGTCAACTAAGAAAACACCTACATACTATGGGGTTAGTGGACACACCTCTATGCAGGATGTGTGAACAGGAAGATGAAACTGTCAGGCATGTCTTATGCGAGTGTCCGGAGTTATCGTCAATAAGAGAGTGTGTGTTCGGTGAGTCTTGGCCTACACCTGCCGATATAAAGGAGATGTCTCCTAGTGACCTGTCCACCTTCCTGAGAAGGACAGGATGGACAATGACCTAGGAGGACAACTCCTCGGGAGGATGTACAATGGGTCACATGTGGCCTAAGTGCTGTGAGCCTACACACTCACCCTCCCCACTCTACAGATACAGATACAGATAGATCTTTTTCTTTGAGGGTACTTGAAATCCAAGGTTTATACTACGGCACCAGATTGCATTGACGTTTTGAAAGAAAGAATTATTGAAGAATGCAATGGAACAAATTCCGTACACATGCTATAAGAATCCATTGTTGATATTTGATTAATTAAATTTAAAAAAATAATTCCAATTATTTTGGTATTTATTTAATTTATTCGTCAAAATTAGTTCAAACCCAAACAAAATTAATATGGCTATGTAGCCAATGTCACTGCCTTTCAAACGAGATATCACTTGCCATGAGGTCCTATTTAAAATTATTGGCCAGAGTGGCACTGTGACGTCATCTTATAACTATTACGTCACCTGTTACCATTCGTAGAGAAGTTAACAGCATTTTATTTTCACCCTCCAAATTTTATTAATGTAAGTGTAGTCGTTTAAAAAATACGAGGGGGGAAGGGGACTTTTGAATAGCACTGTATAATAAAAACAATAGTAAATACAGTAATATGCGATTTATCTAGATGTGTCGAGGGGCAATTTTGATAACAAATAGTTTGTAGATTTGAATTTATTACATTTGTATTACTAGTTGTGATGATTATAATAAGAAGGAATCATAAAAAAATATTGATTTTCCACATTTTTATCTTCTGTATCTTCCCTGTGGTGTATTCCTTTCTCCTTTTGTTAACTTTCTGGAAGATTAAATCACTCTAGGGTCAACTGTATAAGAAGTGGTTAAACATTAACGGCTGGAAGTTTTTGACGAAGTTAAAAATGTTTCAATCTTCATAGTCAAGGTTGAAATTCAAATTTCAACAGGTGTGGTGTCCAGTTAAGAATTTCCCATTGATATTTTAAAGCTTATTTTGCATACAGAATAGTAAAATGAAGTAAGTAAGCAAATTGTCTAATTTTTAACCATGCGTTAAAAATGATTATTTGCTTACAGAGTTACTCTAGATATTTTTCATATTCTAATTTGAACGTGCCTATTTGTATTAAAAGGATTAATAATTTGATTTAAATAAATGAATAAACTTAGTTTCAAGTAAACTACTTACATATTGCTCCAATTTTATTTTCATACTTTATGCTATACTTCATAAACGTAGTAAAAAATATACTAGGACAAAATTGCCACAGCAGCGGTTCGTAGGGGGTCATAAGTTTTGGCACTTCTAGTGTTAATCCCTACCGATAAGGCATTAATTTTAGACTGGCAGTTCCCCAAACTATTGACGGTTACAGGATGAAATATGTAAAATGGAACTCTCACTAGCTCTTTTTTCGTATTCATTCAAAAATATTAGAAAAAGCAGTAAATATTCGGAAATGAAGATCCTGCTATAATTTGTTTCACGTTTTTCAGGAATAAAGAACTTGGGAGAAGCAATATTAAGGTAGCCAAAATAATATCTTCCCTTCTCCTTTTTTTCACATAATGATCGCTTACATGCAAAAAAGGGGATCTCCTATTTATTCAAGCTCATTCTCCATAAATATCCACATCTTTCTTTAAGGTCTCCGAAAATAGTTGTTTATCCACTTGTATTTCTTAAGGAAATGTTGAGAATGGTCAAAAGCTCCTTTTATGTCCAAAACATACACTAGTTCCTGGGTTGCCTAAAATCCTCGGTTATTCTCCGACAGCTATAATATCACTGCATATATCTGCCTACACGGTAAGCATGCTGACGTGTGTGGGGGCGAAATCTCTATGCTTCTAGTATGTAGCCCAGTTTAAAGACTTCTAGCATTTTCGATGTAATGTTCATGTTATTACATTATTTTCTAAATACAAGTATATTGCCTTGATTTTTTTTTTAATTTCCTTGTAGTTATTCTTTCCACTTCAGTGTATCTCTGTCAGTTCCCTACATACTCACCTTGTTCTTCCCTCCTCCTCAATCAACCTCACTCAGATGTTTTAAGAATGCATCATTCAATTTTAATTCAAGAGGGATAAGTAAAAAATGGATGAGAGCATGTTAAAATTTTAGGAATGTTTGGTATGAATATGAAATCGCATATTATACCTTTTCATGGAATCTGCAGCAAGGAAAATGTAATCCAGAGTAGAAATCTAAAAAGTAGTATATTATACACCAAGGTGGTGAAGACTACTATTGACCGAGAACCGAGCGGAATAAGGTGCGAGGTTTATGAATGTCTTCACAACCGTGGTGTGTATACATTTTTTTCCGATACTAGCAAAATTTAAGACAAATATTAAAAAGTATTCACACGCACCACGAGAAGCGTGTACCCCGTCGTTTGACTGACAAGTACACTGTCAGTTTTCCATATATTATGAACGTACTCGTTATATGTCATCAGTCATTTCTGGTTTGGCGCGAATTTCAAACTATAGTATATTATTAAACGAGCAATTTATGATAGCCATAATTCACGATGGGTGACGTTTGCGTCACGAGCCGCAGGCAAGGGGCGCAAGTCACCCATCGTGAATTATGGCCATAAATTGCGAGTAGAATACCATACTTTGTCCACGACACTTAATTTATTTATTAATAAATAAAAGTCAGTAGCGATTTGGCATATTACTAACCTCAAAATGTTGTGGCAGCTACTTCAAATAATTTGACATATATATAGAGATGGGCGATACTGTAGAAAGTATCAATACAACGTACCGTTATAAATATATTGTTTTGAAATACTTAATATTGGAAAATATCGTTATGAAAAGTATCAATACTAAAAATTACAATATTTTATAAATACGATATGTGTCAGAAACAAATTTCCTGAACAAAATACACAGATTTAATAGTTTATTTCATATTGTACCCCCATCTCTAACATCTCCAACCATAATTCACGACAGTTGATATATGTGTACCATATACCTTTAGTTAGGAGGTAAAATATTGACTTATTATTAGGTGGTCGTGGACAAATTGCATTTTTATACAAGTAGTTCCATCTTGATACGTAATTTCAAGCAGCAAATATTAATCTCCTGGGTATACAAAATAATGTTGCACAAGTTTTTGTTGAACTACTATCCCTGAATTTTCTAAATAATTGAATTTGTCCATTTTTGACCTAGGTTAATAATAGAAAAACTATTAGCCACTAATAGAGAAATTAAACTTCTCAGTTGGATAGAATAAGCAATAATTGTCAACTTCACAGCTAGTAGGTTACTAGTAGGTTACTAGGTAACTCAATAAATACATAAAAAAATTCAAGCCTTACGTTGAAATTGTACATTATTTAATAATTTGCTATCCGTTACTAGCAAATGGTATTTTTCTTCTCCTGAATATTCAACGACTGTATTTGCCGAAATTAAAAAAGCAGTCTTAAGGAATATACTCATCGCTGCGAAAAGGGATTGGGATATTCTGTAGAGACATTATTCTCACACTAAATTCAAGAGAAATTTAATTTTGGCCGGATATAATATAAGGTACAAAAAAGGCAGTTGAGAGGCTTACTTAGTTACATTATGTTGTCGGGTGGACTTTATTTTTTTTTAAGTTACGATTATGCTAAAACTTAACTGAAAAAAAGAGTTTATCATGTAATGAAGTTGATTATATAATTCATGATAAAATTAGGCAATAAAAATCACGAATTGATCATAATTACAGTGTAATTCTCAACCTCACACTTCTACAGGTGATGGTGGAAAGTGTTGGTGGGCATGATGAGAAAGTATCCTTTTTCAGAGAAATTCCTCACGGAATTGAGGTACCAGGAGGAATGGGATCCAAATACAATTACCAGATTTGAAATGAATGCCCTTCAATGGTACACAGACGGCTCAAAAGCAATAGAAGGAACTGGCAAAGAAGTTCACGACACAAACACTCTGGAAGCTTGAGAAAAACCCCAAGTATCTTTCTAGCCATAAGAAAGTGTGCCCAGTTTAATATTAATTGAGGATATGGAAAGCAAAGGATTATCATAATGTCGGATAGTCAAGTAGCCATTAAAGCACTGAGATCTCGTGTATTTAGTTCCAAAATGGATTGTTTTCGAAAGCTCTTGTGATATTATAACTTAATATTTTAATTCTTTCGGAAGAAAAGTTGTGAGAGTTGCAACAAATGAGCTTTCTTCGATAATAAAAAACAACAAAATCCGGAGTTATAGATGGCATTTTTCTCACGTTTACTCGAAAATGTGGTATATTGGAAATTTATCTTATATTTTAGTTATCGTTATCACAAACCATTAATATCAACAATGCAAATTGAAGCACCAACCAATGACAGTGTAAATAATGAAAAAACAAAATAGTTTTCCATGCATGCAAACTTTGAATTGTATTCTTTTCCAAATGCTCTTTCTGTCTCTCACTCAGAAAATCCCTCATATTCCTTATGTTTTTCCAGGTTTTTCACTACTCCTCGCTCTGCACGTGCAATATTGTTTGTTTTCTTTCTTCCATAAATTGACCAGTAGTGATTTAAAAGCTTTTCTAGTAACAAATACATTTTCAAACAAACAGAAATAACAGCTTGAAACTTTACAGTAAATAACATTTGGATCTAAACAAAAATAATCATAAAAAAAACCATACAAACACACTCCCTTCCATGAAAATAAAGGGTAAAAGCTTTGTGTCGTCGTTTGTATCAAGAGATTGAATCTAATGACGAGGATAGTATATAAAAGCCAATTTAAAAACAATTTAATGCACGTTGGTCTATTAAAGCCAAAGACAAAAGTGGTTAAATGTATTTTATAGTCGTTTCAATTGTGGTAAATTAGAGGTTGAGTCCATTTATGAAATCATTGGTTATAAAAAAAACCCAAGGAAGGCAAAAATTAAGCTCCACTTTCCATGGACCTTAATATATTATTCCCAAACTTTATAATAGAGGAAAAAATAGAGGATTTTTATCCCTCTAAGCAAGATTTTTGTGACGTGAATATTATGAAACAAATGCTACTAGAATTAACAAAAGGAGGTGAAAAAACGGTATTCAAAAATAAATAGAAACAAAACATAAATGATGAGAGTTGGCAAACAGTGTGAAAACAGAATGATAAAAATAGGGGAATATGAATTTGAGAAATTGGAAAAATTCAAATATCTGGGAGTCACGATCAACAGTAATGAGGAACGGAGATCAGAGATAGACGAAAAAATAATGGCGGCTAATAGGGTATACTATGCCAATAAGAAACTATTGACAAGATACACTAAATTCAACATTTTTTACAACACAATAATAAGACCTGTGATAATGTATGTAGCAGAAACGATAACAATGACAAAAAGAGATGAAGAGAAGTTGAGGATAGTATAACGAAAAATAATGAGAACAATTCTAGGGCCAATAAAAACTGTCGACAATGAATACAGGCAACGTATGAATCATAAAATACTGAGAGAAATGAACGGGGAAGATAGAGTAAAGAGAATAAAGAGACAAATAATAAAATGGCTCGGACATGTATCGAGAGAAGGTGAGTGAGCAGTCGCTTGCTCAATGCTACAGTGCATGGAAACCAGGCGGTAGGAGAAGGCAAAGAAGACCCAGATCTAAGGGCTGAAGGAAGTGGAGGGGGATTTGAGAAGGATAGGAATCGTCAGATGGAAGGAAAAAGCGAGGGATAGGATTCTATGGAAAAAATAGAGGAGAAAATAATGAAATGAAGGGGATTGCTCCACCCCAGAAAGCGGATTAAGAAAGCATTTATGTGTCTAGCCACTTAATATGTATATCCAAACATATTGTTCTGTGATTAGAAGAGACAACATCAACATCCCTTCTAATTACATTTAATTGATATTATCACAGAAATCTAAGCAGCACTAACAACACATGGAGATGAACTTTGGGTTAGTACATACTCGGACATACTCGGAGATTGGTAGCCTTGATACCTTGTCGGTCGAAAGGCTATAGGAAGGCGAAATTACCAGATAAAGCTCTCCAATGACATTATCATCGGACCGGAGCTGTTTTGCCGAATCGCACCTCTGGAAAGGTGGAGATCACTGCAGTATCCCGTATCAGGCTAGAAACTGCATTAAAGGTAGACTCGATGCTACATACAAAAATGGGGCTGGTGAATGTAATCAAAGCTAGAAGAACAAAAGAGCTCTAAAAAAATGGCAAAGAAAAAGGCAATCTAATTATTAAAGTTTACTAATGGTTGTTTTTCATTCACATACGCCTGCAATTTATGCAGATTTTTACGTAGAAACCGTAATACAAAATTATTCTAGGTCATTGAGCCGTACCATTCTTGTTCCTATTCCCGCTTTTTTGTCTTTGAAACGAAGCAACGCAAAGAAAAATAAAGTGGAAAGGGTCGAAACAAATGCAGTTAGTGCCTGGGGCTTTTCCTCTCTTGACCTGTTTTCTCGAAAATGCAGATAAATGAAAGTTTTATAGACCGTCGTGTAATTGTTGTACATATATTTTGGATTGGAAATATTAATTTCGATTTAAATACTGCAGCACATGACACATGTGAGCTGCATTATTTAGAATGGATGTCGTTTTCGTGTAGAAAACAAGTAAAATAATGCAATTTCCCAGGACCCATACTGGATAGTCGACGCTACAGTGGACATTGAAACTAGAACAACTAAAGGTACGTTTACCTCCACATTCGCAGGTCGCTGACTGCGACCAAAGTAGCAGCGATTATATCCGTTGACGAGTTTTGCAAAGAGATGTTTTCCTCCGATCGGACCTTGTTAAATTTTCGTCAACAGATTTCATTTTATAGCATTCGCTTTCATATTAATAACTATTGTATTATTATATCTTTCTGCTACACCTATAATAATGAAATGAATATGTCTAAGCAAAGATTGACCTTAATGCTTCTACATTATCAGGCTCAAAATGAGAATTTGCTCCATGATAATTATGATAATCCTTTGTCTTCTGTATCCTTTATCAATATTGAACTGGGCGCACTTTCTTATGGCGTGTATTTCCGCTTGGAAGATACTTGGGGTTTTTCCCAAGCTTTCAGAGTGTGTACCATGTGTACCATTGAATGGCATTCTTTCCAAGTCTGGTAATGGTATTTGGATTCCATTCCTTCTTGTTGCTCAATTCCGTAACGAATTTCTTTGAGAAGTTATACTTTTTCATCATACCGTCTTGTGGCATGTCCCAGGTTTTCCACGTGCACTATGAATAATGTTATCATAAAATAACTCACCGATAGGTATTACAATTTTTTTGGAAAGGAAATCAATATGTTAAGCTGAATCGATGCTGGAAGTCCCCAGTTCGACTCTGACGTCTTTTGGGTTGAACATTATTCATTCTTACCTGAAACAACAAGAAAAGCATAAATATTCAATGGGATCTATAAAAAACGAGGGTGTAGGTATGGGAAACAGAATTTTGATGAATCGCACTTATCATATTTAAGTCACAGTTGTTGACACTGGAAAAGACAAAATAAATGAAATTAGTTAAATTCGACGTCTACCGACCAAACATCATCAAAAATAGGTCTTTGAACGTTTCCAGATCTGGTCTCGATCTCGTTACAGTTACAGTTGCCTCGTATTGTATAGCCCTATATTATTATACTAAAGACTAATTCTGAAATGTATGTATGTATGTATATTGAGGTGACCTAATATCTATTGCTCTTTCTTCCACTCAGTTCATGAGAAAAGTCTCAGCAACTAGTACTTTCTGTTTCCTGCAGAAATTATAAGATATTTGCAGGTTTTAGTTTAGGAAGTTACCTCTTATAGTCAAGGGTGTACCCAGGATGAAAACTAGGGGGGAGAAACCATTGTCGTTCAGGTTATATCATTTTATTACGAAGGTGAATGAGAACACAATTTCAAGAAAGTTATGTATAAGTATAGCAGTACTTCATCAACTAAGTTATTGTAATTATTTGTTTGAAAAAAAGTTCATTATAGTCACATGTCTCATACTAATATCATTTTTCTTGGATTTGTATGAAACTTGTTTAATCGTTAAAGAGTTTACGATGGACGTTCATCAAACTCAACCCAGTAAATATGTTCTCCCCTATTGTACTTTCAAGCCAGGCCTTAACCCTTCGAAGGATAGGTACTGGAAGATCGTTCAACAGTAGCCGTAGTGGATGGGGAAACAGTTGAAATGATAAGTGCAATAATAATTGATGACAATATTTGTTTCTGTTCCTCAATCATCTTCTGGTCACCATTTCACAGCTGTACATCAACTGGAACTTTTTCAAGGAACGCTTTTGCAGCAGCTGTTGAAGTTTTGTCGTACTGACTGCCAACGTGTTCTCCACAATCTTCACGTATATTTTTAAACTTCGTGTAACACTAAAACGCTTTCAACTGTGGCAATACTAGGGAGAAAAGAACAAAATGCATGCATAGAGCCCCTCTTAAATTGCTTGCAGCACAAACAAAATTGTAATTTGATGGTAGGACCCAGAGATTTGTGAGCAAATCCTTCTTTATTTCTGATGGCATTTCAAGGGCATGACCAACATAGTCAACACGATTTATTATTAAAATAGTTATTAAAATATTTGTAATAAATTATAGCGAGAAAATTTTATAACGATAAATTAACTCCTATGTTAAAATGTCATATACCTGGAAATGTTATTGTCACTTTGACATCGATAAAAAGGTCCATCCTTTATTATCGGATGAAAACTTGTCTTCCTCAATATTATGGAGGGTAGAGGTAAGGAGAACCGTCTCTGTGTTTGAAAAAGTGTCCGTAACAGCGCGACCAATAAGGGTGGCGCTGCGGCACCTTAGGATACTTTTTAAAGAAAGCGCCAAAAGTGATTAGAAGAAGATAGAGGAATAAACAAGGTAAATAGTTGAAGTTTTGTATACGGGTATTTTACTAACTACTTTAGTCATAAAAATTTTTAAATATTTAAACTCAGCACACTTCACTCCGTCTACAATAGCTATGTTCATACTAGGTTTTTTTGTACGCCAGCGCTACTCTGGCAGATACTTGAAGCTTTATTGTCAGTATACAGCTGGACACTTTTTCAACTCTCCCCCCATACATGACGGTTCTCCTTACCTCTATCCTCCATACTCAATATCTAGTGAGCGGACGTCACTTTTACACAATGACAATGAGTCGCAAGTTTGGTTACTTATAATTTTAATATTCTGTCGTTAATTTATCTTGCCAAAAAACACTCGAGCTTTTCTTTTATCAGATAAATTTCTCTTCAACTCAAAGTTTTGCCAATCACTAAATTTGCTCGAAAAACTGACATTAGATAAAATCGCTCCACCTTCGGTGTCGCGATTTTATCATGTCAGTTTTTCTCGTAAAATTAGTGATTGGCAAAACTGATTCGTTGCAAAGAGAAATTTATGCGATAAAAAATAGCTCTTGTGTTGTTTCTATTGATTAATTTTTGTGTTAAGATATCCCAACCATGTTCAATTTGGAACTATGATCTATTGTCTGCCGGGCATATACCCCTTCTTATTAAATGTTTTCATTTTCAAATTTGTAAGTCGTTCTAATAGTATGATACTATTATCTCGACATCGATTAGTTTTTTGCTTCCAAATGTCCCCAACCTATATAAAGGGTAGGATAATACTTATCATTATTCAAATGGCTTCACGCTTCCTTAAAGTGAATAATTGGATATTTATTATAATAATAAGTTGCCCATTGCATTTCTAAAACCACATGTGAGAGGAGAGAAAACCCAATGAAATGAATTCACTTATCGCTGATTTGTGGACCCTGAATTGGTATTCCAAGCTTCCATAGCAGACCCCAGCATCTGAATATTTAAGAGGTTCTTCTGGTTCCAGCTTTGTCGGTAGGAATTTCCTCATATTAGCGTAGTTTTTTTTTTGGAATTTTGGAGCTAACGAGTCTCATCAATGATAAAAATGGTGCTCGAAGTTCCTTAGTGGATTTTTTCAATCTAACTGAAGTTAAATAGTTCACCCCACAGTTTCATGAGATAGTGTAAGGCAGGGATGGCAAACCTATGGCACGTTTGGAAATTTTGATGGCACGCACAAAAACAAAATTATTTTGGTAAAATTTGCGAGCGACTCGGTCTGCTCTCTCGCGCAGCGCAAAGAAAGACAGAAAGAGACAGAAATGTCTCCTGCGCATCTATTAATTAATTGTAACATTCTGTATCTGTATCTGTAGAGTGGGGAGGGTATAGGCTCACAGCACTTAGGCCACATGTGACCCATTGTACATCCTCCCGAGGAGTTGACCTCCATTGTCCATCCTGTCCTTCTCAGGAAGGTGGACAGGTCACAGGGAGACATCTCCTTTATATCGGCAGGTGTAGGCCAAGACTCACCGAACACACACTCTCTTATTGACGACAACTTCGGACACTCGCGTAAGACATGCCTGACGGTTTCATCTTCCTGTTCACACATCCTGCATAGAGGTGTGTCCACTAGCCCCATAGTATGGAGGTGTTTCCTTAGTTAACAGTGACCAGTCAGAAATCCTACTGTTAAACGTAGGTTTTTTCCGGTCATCGCCAAATATTTCTTCGGCGCCAGCTTTCCAGGGTCGCCCAGGATGATCCTGCAAGACTGCATCCTTCGATTCCATCCCATCTCTTAAGGGATTGAGCATGAGTGTAACGTTTGGCTAGTTCCGCAATTGTCGAAGTCGTTAGGCCGTAGGTATCACGGGGTTCTAGAATTTCAGTCCAGACGCTTCCCTTGGTAAAGAATCAGCAATGCGATTACGTTTACTCCTGTCGTGCCCTTTAACCCACCTCAGTATAATATTGTTATCTGCCGAGGCGTCAGCTAAATCTTGGTGGCACTCTAGTACTAGCCTCGATATTACACGTTGTCTGTTCAAGGCTAATAGGGCTTGTCTACTATCAGTGCAGATTGTTATGTTTTTGCCAGAAATTCCTTAATTGTAACATTAATTTTGATCAAATGCTTAACATTAATTTTGATAAAATGGTTATTGCTCCATTAAAAACGGTAAATTTTCATTGCAAATTAGGTAAATAGGAAAGCTAACTTCCAATTTGAACACGTTCGACCTTAAACATTTTCAAAAATCGGCTGCGGCACTTTTGCGACATTATTATGACTTTGTGGCATGTACATCAAAAAATATTCGCCATCCCTGGTGTAAGGTGTTGTAAATTGTTCAGATTTTGATGAAACAGTGTCAATTACAGTTGAGAGTAATTTTATCCTAAGTCGTGGAATATTTGGCGATGACCAGAAAAAACCTACGTTTAACAGTAGGATTTCTGACTTTCCACTGTCAACTAAGGAAGCACCTCGATACTATGGGACTAGTGAACAGGAAGATGAAACTGTCAGGCATGTCTTATGCGAGTGTCCGGAGTTATCATCAATAAGAGAGTGTGTGTTCGGTGAGTCTTGGCCTACACCTGTCGATATAAAGGAGATGTCTCCTAGTGACCTGTCCACCTTCCTGGGAGGGACAGGATGGACGATGACCTAGGAGGACAACTCCTCGGGAGGATGTACAATGGGTCACATGTGGCATAAGTGCTGTGAGCCTACAATCACCCTCCCTACTCTACAGATACAGACACAAATCCTATAATTTTTTTGACGAAAACTTTTACGCAACTGTTGTGGAAAATAAAATTGTTAATTCGAAAAAATAGTTTAACCAAACCACTCCAGTTTGGTCTCGCCTTTCTCGACTTCTCGAGGCGATACCGAATGTGAGAAAGCATTTTTCATTTTCTCTACTTTGCAGTTGTTGGTATAAAATCTCAGAAGTGTTTTTCAGTTGGTTGATATCTGCATCAATCTTTTGAAGACGGGGTTATTAAATATACACCGAAGACTTAACGAAGGCTATAACGTCCTCATCATGAAACAAAGGACGCAATTACGTTTTGTTATGGTAATGTTAATCAATGAATATTCACATGGGCATCAAACACGTACATAAATTATATCCACTATTCGACTAAAATTAAGTCAAAATAATTTTTCGTATTTAATATTGTGACATAAAATCAATAATGAAATATAAAGTAGAACTAGATTTTGATATTATAAATTTCTAGCCTGCGTTTAGAAAATTTCAAACGTATAGGTGTATAGGCAGGTCCTTAGATGAAATTTTTGATATCAAAAACTGCTGCGCTTGGTTGTGTATCTCGGTGCATTCAAACTAAACATCAGTCGTACTGAACTACTATTTTTCTTGCCCCAATAAGCAGATGATGAGCCCTGTGGGTAGTTGTCACTGCATCTGTTCATCATCAACGTTCCACATAGTTTTAACAAGCTATGTACTAAACTGGTGTGGATGAAACATTTCTTGTGATATCAACCTCATATTGAAACCAAAATGATCTCTCCCGGTGTGGACAAAGTGCTCACAATAATTAAGGTAGTTGTTTTTAGTTACTGAAACAGGTTACCACAAGCAACAACAAAATGTTTCTTGGTGTGGACTCCGTTTATTTTTCACAGTACGTGCTCCTCCAGTTGATAAGCTCCAAGGAAAAGTTCCAAAGAAACGTATGTGTTGAGTTAGGTTAGGTGTGTGGTGAGAGGGTCTATAAGGCCCTCCACTGCGACTTGCAAGAGTCTATTGTGGCTCACACGTATTCAGATCTCATCAAACAAATTCAGCTTCTCAACAAAGCTTCGAGCCGCGGCGCGGCAGACACAAATTATATGCTCTTCTGTTTCATCATTTTCCAGGCAAAGACGACAAGTCGGATCTAACATTTGTTTGGAGATGTATATAAGCCTTCGAATGAACCAATCCTGGTAAATTATGCCAGAAGTCTAAAGCTCTTCTTGTTGTCCAGGTTTTTAGGGTTTGTTTCGCAAAACTCATCGCGATGCCAATAGTAGGTTCTGGTCCAATGGAAACACGTGTGGCACCTTCCTTTGCAAAAGAGTCTGCATTCTCGTTTCCATCCATGCCAGAAGGGCTAAGGATCTAGACCAGCAATACTTTATTGAGTTCTTCTATTGAGGAGAGTCCTTTTTGGCAGTCTTAAACCAATATTGACGTTACACGGTGAGAGCTAAGTGCTTCCGAAGCCGCTTGGCTGTCCGAGAAAATTTTAATTGTCCTATGTATGAGATTGACTTGCTCCAATCTCTCCACACATGAAACAATGGCGTGAATTTTCGCATGAAATACGGTTGCATAGGATCCTTCAGAGGTTGAAAATTCTGTTTTAAGTCTGCGCCCGTATATACATGCACCAGAGCCTGAGGGTGATTTTGAGCCGTTTGTGTACCAACAGCTGTCTGCTCTTGATAGTTCATCCTCACGGAGGACCGATTCATCTCTATTTGGGATTAGGACGGCATAAGGCAGGTCGTGGTTCACTGTTGGAGGCATTATGCTAGAGGTCAATCCCAGAATACAGTGACTGTCAGTGTCCACTAGCATTCTGCTTCGTTCTGTATAAGCCTGATTTGTGCTTCTAGCTTCTCTTTCCAAGAATATATAGAGAGGGGGTAGGTCCAGGATTTTAATGCCTGCTGACGGTAAGGAGCTGATAACATCAGTAATTGCCAGAGAAGCATGTCTCTGTAAGCCAGAGAGCTTTGCTTCGGCCGTTCGCTGTAAAGCTTTTGGCCACCAGACAATAGCTCCTCATGTCATTGTTCTAACGATCATCACATATATCCAATGAATTTGTTTGGGTCCCAAGCCTCAAAAATATCCACAGATCCTGCGACATGTCACAAGGATAGTCTGGCCTCATGTGTACAAACATTTGGTAAGAAAGTCCAAAAATGTATAGTCGAATATATTTAAAAGGACAAAGCCAATTTCGTCTTTCTATTCGAAGATATGTCATGTGAAGTTTTGTTTTATATTTTGTCGCCGAAGCTGAGAAGTTCTACAATTTTCAATTTCATTCAGACATAACGCTTTAGGGTTGAGATAACACTTGAAATCACAATTGCCAGTGATATCAAATTTTGGCAAGTTGCGTATGTAAATCATCTGCATTTGTGTTGATTCTTTGCTGCCTTTATTTCTTCACGAGTTCACTTGAATGAATTGTTCATAATAAAATTAAAATTTTGCGTTTTAGGAGCTGCAAAAAGTGTATCTGGAGAACAACGTAAATTTCTTATAATGTTCTAATAAAAAGCTACAAGATGCAATAAAAGTATTTTGTGTACTAAGCCGGATATCGACTTTTTGGAATCTTCCCAAGAACAGCTAGGGAGAATATTTCGAAAAATTAATTTGATATTGACGGAGGGTAAATTCTAAGAGGGTGTACTAAAACTTCTGTATAAAATAGCGGATTTATGGAGCATCGGAGAATGTTATGTACTGAATGGGATAATTTATTGAACACTGAAATGTTTAAAATGTGTTTAGAGCAGTTTTATAAGAAAACTTTTGTATACCCTAAAGAGTATTCAGGATGGCGCGTTTTGAGAAAAATTCATCACAATATAAGATACACTGTAGAAAATATAATAACTTTCAGCAGTGCATGTCGTTAAAAAACAGAAAAGATTCTTTAAGAGCTAATCAAAAAAGGGTAGGTAGTGAAAACGATAGATTACTAGGGAGAAAAAATGGGCAATCAAAACCTAAAATCCGATCATAAAGCCAAATGTAGCTAGTTGTTTTGGTGTCCAATCCTGAGACATCAGAGAAGCTAGTCAGGAAAAAGACTGGTACCCAATTAAATCCCAGATGTCAGTAGCAATGGAGGTTGAAACCACTAAAAATACCGTTAACAATAGGGCGACGACCCAGCACTGTAATGGAGCGCCTTTGATGCGATAATTCCAGTCAAGCAGTGTCGAACGTGGTTAGTACTTGGATGGGTTATCATGCCAGAGAAAACCATCGTATAGGGCCCGTACAGCCAGCAGCGGAGTAGTATATATGAGAACGAGGTATAATGTAGATATGTCGTCTTTCGGGGAAGACGTAAAACCGAGGTACCCCGAGTCTATGGATGTTGGGCTCGTTAAAGAACGCTACCACTGGCTGGAACACTAGTGGGTTCGCCGAAATTCCAGGGGTAGAATGCTCCTGGCGTCGGTGATTAGCCTTAGTCGCGGGAATAAATCGACGTTAAATAACCGAAAAAAAAAAACCCTTAACAATAATTTCTGTGATGTCTCGCGTCAAAGGATTAGGAAATAGAAGAGATAAGATTATACCGATTCTAAAGTATTTGAAAATAGGTGGAGTAGGTATATGAAAGTTGCAAAAGGTTTCTAATTTGAAAAATTTGTTGAACTGAAATTCATGCTTTTGACTACAGAAACATACATGTTGTCTGCATGCCTTATTCTTCTTTATAGTATTAGTAACTATGTTGAGTTTCTCGTATTCTGGATTCAATGATATGAAAGTTAAATACCTACTTCAAAAATGTATGTATTCAACCTTTTCCACTAAGCTAATTAGCACATCAATTTCATTGATTCAAACCATTTGTATCCATATTATCGAACCAAAATAAGAAAAGTGAACATTCTATTCAGTGGATTTACTTCCACTTGCTAATTGGTCAAAACAAGCCAAGAAATTCAGGTTGGGGTTAGTTGAAATGTCAAAACTTTCTTGTTTTTCAAAACGTCAAGCGAATTGGGTAGGTACATAATCCCTGCTGCTTATCTTTTATCTTTTACTATTTTTGCTATATCATATATTTTATTTTTAGAACCTGTAACTGTTGCTAAGGAAGATGCCAGCTTGGTATTTCCTATGAATCCTTCCTCTTGCTCATTTTTTATTCAGTCTTAGTCTACTACTTGAAATTGTATGTTGTTTGACAGTGAATAAAAATAGTATTTGAAAATAAAGTTTCGGAAAAGTTATTGGCGCAGTCAGTAGGATTGTCACGAAATGCATCCAACGCGGAAAACTCTCAACTATCTTCATAGTGAAGTGAGAAACGAATCGGTCGGTGTTTTCTAAGAACTGTTCATTTTGGATTATCTCCAATCAAGAAAGTTACCAGACTTCTTCGAGGAAGAAAAGTTGTCTAAGGGCAAATGAAGACCGTACTGTAAGTCAAATTAATTCAAGAATATGTCAGACTCCTCTAGTGCTTCCCCTTCCTTTGGAGATAGCGAGAACGATTTAGAGTTAAATTTAAGTACCAAAATAAATAAGAGCAATTTAGAAATAGATTCAATCACAAGAAACTTGAATTTATTCTCATGAAAAAATAAGCAGAAATGATTATGTAGTTAGCGTCACAACTAGGTTCTTTGGAACTACCAAAGAAATATTTTTGGAATAACTGTAGGTACCTGTCATGAAAATACATTGTAGAACCGACAACCTGTTGTTCTTGGTATGGTCTAGGTACAACACACCGAACGAATAGATATACTGACTTTTAAATTGGAATCGTAGAATCGGCGTGAATAAATTTTGATATATTCACTATATTGATAATAATGTTCAGAGGATAGCCGTGGTCTAACGCCATTCAGAACTAAAGCTTATGAGAAAATACACAATAATAATAATAATAATAATATAGTTTATTCAATATTCAATATATAATACAATTTATAGAAAAGAATTATAGAATAGAATAACACACAAAGAAAAACATTAACACTAATATAAAATATAAAAATATATAAAATATATACAAATACGTAAGAACCACAATGAAAGATAAAGAAAAGGAAGAAAAGAAAAAAGAAGAGTACAAAAACTTGGGATTGCATTGAAGTAAACGAAGCCACCCACCCTGAAGGTATGCTATCAAGGCGGTTTCCGGGGTGAACCAGAGGGAGCTCTTGTGGTGTTTCAGTGGGTATGCGCTCTGAACAACGCGATCTGCGAGCCCCATCTACCTACCGCAAGTGGAAAGTGTTCATAAAAAGAATTTTCATCACAAAAAAAGACCCAAAGCTTATTATCTTTCACAGCGGTTAAAATGTATTGCTTTATTGGGGTAGGTGGCTGACCATTAGAAAGAGCTAGTAGTGCTAGGACAATCAAAAATACTCCTTGAAGAAATTGCATCAAGAGTCTTAACATGTGTTAAGGGAATATCGCCTGAACAGGCACCTCAAAAAGAATGGAAGAAGAAAACTTCCGTCACATACTTGCAGACAACAAGCATCACCAATTAGAAAACTGTATAGAAGAGGGACACTCATAATTTGAAAACTGCAGATTTGCTGCGGGAAATACGTGAAGTAAATTGTGTTTTACCATGGCCCTAGATAACAAAGGTGTCGTCAATAAATCGGACCCAATTGCTCCAAATGAAGATATTTCGATTCATGGAAAAAGTATTTGTCGAATTCAGCGGTGTCACTTCATTCAAACAAATAATTGTTGTCACTTCTACGAATGCATTTTCCACAAGCTACAATTACGAAACTATCAAACACCCTCTGTGGCCAAATCAAACGCTTTTTTTTGTAATTGCATTTTTGTCCGGAGTTTTTTACATTTCAATAGATTCAAACATTTTAATTCGGCGCGTCGGATTTCAATGCGGAAAAATAAAACTTATTAAACCGACCTGTCAACGGCAAAATCGAGTCGAATTTGTGAAGATTCATTAATTGGATGTCATGAAATTTTCAACTGGAATCATTAAAAACGAGTGAAAAAGTTATTCGTCAGTTTTATCACATCAAGATCAAAATATTTTTAACAATTTGGAGAATATCTTTATTTATGTTTGAAACTTTCTTCAGATCCTGATGATCTCTATGGTATTATTTCTCCGTATAATTCTCCACTCACCAATAATTGGTTAGAGCAAACTCAATAAACTTTAAAACTTAAGGAGATTATATTTTGGATAAAGTAGACAGTAATAGGACTTAAATAAGATTTTACGGTGCTTCTGCCTCCAAGTCTCTGACGGAAACTATAAATTTCATATCCCTGTTATTGAACTAGACACCAGTCGTGTATTAGGAAAAATTATTCGCAATACAACCTGTGATTGTTCTGATGAAACTTAAAAATGAAAAATTTTCTACCTCTTGATAGATTTCCTCTCCAAAAAACTAGGGAAGTATAGGGTGGCCAAGTTATTGACCAAAATCACCATCCTGTACACTGATAATAATGAATAAGAAGAATTAGATGTTATTCAAAATGGGAAGGGTAAATACGCAGACAAGGTGATTGTGCTGACATATTTTTCTCACGTCCAGTGCATATAAAGAGATTTTGCATCCCAAACGCCATCGTTTCAGTGCCTTTCCATCTTGTGTGTATTTTGACATTCCCTTCGTGCAGATGCTTATAATTTTTTTATTGTCTCTCAGTTATTATCTTCATTGTATATACGTCTTCATCAACCGTCTTTATCTATAGTTATTCCTTTGCACCGGTACCTACTCTATAACGTTTATTATTATTTAGATTTCAGTTTAAATGTCTTGTTTTTGACTTTTATATGCCACTCCATATACAGACCAATGCTCATGTATCGAGAGACGGAGATAGAATACCTAAGAAAAGTGGAAGCCAGATAACCAGAAGAGATCGTATCAGAAACTAGACAATATGAGACAAGTTAAAAGTAAAACTGAAATTTAAAAAAAAGGCCCCTGAGTTGGCGGAGACACCTACCAAAAAGCATACCAAAGTAGTTAGAAAAATAATGTATTCAAGAGAGGAGAACAGACGGAAAAGAGGAAGACTGAAATATACGTGGGATGAAGCAATTGTGAAAATCCTAAAAGAAAGAAGTCTAGCATGAAATGGAGCAAAAAGGAAGGTGGAAATTCTTTAATTGCTCACCTTCATCTACACACATTTTCATTTCAGAAGCTCCCTTATTCAGTGTCATGTCATGTAGTGTGGGTTCTTGCTTAGCTGAATTCAAATTGGAACATAAACCAGTTTTCAGGGCCTAATGACTTAAGAAGTAGAAATGTGACTGGTAGTGGTTTTCACAAGATGGCAGTTATGTCCAACTACATCTGAAAGTTGGCTCATTGTTTATTGAGCACTCTATATACACAGTATTTATGCTTTCTTTTTTCATTGTTTCATAAGTAATGTCTGCAAGAGATCCAAGATCTATCAAGTAGCGTGAAGTTGATAGCCAATAAAAACCAAAATAAAGCAACAACCTGAAAATTGGATGAGCTAAGTCGGATGGAATCACGAAATAAAACAATTTATCAAACACGAAATTTTATTCCTCGTTTCAATTTCGTTAACAACGCCCTTAAGAAATCACGACAAAGAGAACCTAAATATCATTCTTTGTCCCGAGAGAAACTTGACTTTGATGTGTTAAATTTGTCCCCAAGGTCCTTTTACGGTGCATCACGACCAAGAAGGAAGCCAGAAACCTGGGAGGTTAGATTTTAATTAGAGGGTTAAATACGCAGCTTGTACATGCTTCGCATCGTTTCAACTCGTTATAGAATGTGTTTGTATATTCACTTTAAGGCTTTTTTGGAAAAGTTCTAATCAACACTGTTGTTGAGGTACCTACATTATTTTGACAGTGATCTTTGTAATATCAACAGACATAAAATTAACCACTGCTGCTTCTGTAAGTTTTATTTTGCCTGTGGAAGTGCAATAAAAGTCAAGTAATTTGTTTAATTTACTATAAGCAATCATGGAGACTAGAGTAGGTACTAAGTCGTTATATGAAAAAGTTTCCGTCGCAAGGTGTGTGAACGCTACTGTAGTATCAGAACTTATTTTAAAAAGAGCACTAAAAAGTATTAGAGCAAAAGGTGGAGAATTAAAAAAAAAACATTTTGTATTGAGGATCATTTCTTACACGAATATGGAGTACAGTTCATTTAACTTAATTAATTTAACTATTTAAAAGAGAGTATCGAACACTGCGTGCAATGCATGAGTCTTTATCAAGTGGTTGCAAGGAGATGGTAGCATCCCTAATATCATATTTTGAGAGAGAACGAGATAACGGTGGACCGCTAATTCCTATTACTTCTTCAAGAGATGTAAGTTTTTAATAAATACTCTATATAATGATGCAATTCAACATGTGCATGAAGATAACATTTTTCAGTTAAACTCAGAGTTTCAAACTTCCTCTTGAAATTCATGTATTTACTCATCAAAATCTTATAATGTCTCTTATTTTTGAGTTGAATGTAATCTTATACACAATAAACAACTTATCAACATAATTTTATGCCAACAGCTGAAAAAAATACAACGTGGCTACGATGTACAACATCTGTCTTGTTTTATTATTTCAAACATATCGTAAATGAACTATAGAAAAACATTTTATCAATGAATGCATCTTTCAAAGACACAACATATTTTCAACTGGTCAACAAAATTAAAAAAACGAGGAATTTTCCATTGTTGGTGTTTTATTTGGTTAAAGGTGGTTTCTATATAACTGTAAGGGTTGTATCAAACACTTGAACTCGGGTTAATGATGACCGATGTTTAGACTGATGTAATTTTTGATAATAAATACATCAATCAGCCACAGTCTAAACATTAGTTATCTTTAAACCGAGTTCAAGTGCTTTTGACATATACAGGTTATGTAAGGTTAACTCGAAACTTGGTGTATCTACTCATATTTTTTTACGCTATCGCCATCTAGTGTCCGTGTATTATTCACGCATGTTTTTTTGGTAATTTTATGACTATCACAACAAACGTAATGCTTTTTGCCATTGCAATCAGTTACCAAGGAATAATTCGACGCAGCTTCAATATTTCAATAGTTCAGCAGAGTATTTCCATGGTACTTATATTGCATCAAAGTATTACCCCCCGTTTTCGCTTCCACCTCTTTGAATTTATTTGTAATTGGGTCTGGATTATTTTCACAGTGATATAATAATACTTGCTAGTGCTACATGCGAACCCGCACATTATTATTCCAATTTTTATTCAGAGGATTGAACTTGTGCTGAGCATTCGTTCGATTCTAACTCGGCCTTTCATCGATAATAATGGTAACACTAGTTATATTACCCCCGAAAATATAACATCATAGGTACCTCAGTAACCATAGAAAACGACATGTCATTCAGATTGCGAAAAGTCTTTTCGCGACATACGATTTACACAAGTACAAGGAAATTATGAGAAAAACTACTTGAAAGAGGCAGTGAGCATTGGGCGTGTGTTCAGTCCCAGCTACCAATCTGATATGAAAGCAGCGTTGCCAGTTTAGAATGTTTGGTACTTTTTAAGGAATAAATAACTTATTTCGCATTTGACTTTCAACACGGGATAAAGCCATATTTCGTGGTAGAAAATCGAGATTGGTAATATTATTGACTTTTAAAATAAGTGCCATCAACACATATGAGAATAAAATAACAAGAAAAAGTAAGGAGAAATTACAATCTGCAATGAATAAAATCTATTCACTGCTTACGATTTAACAATTATTGGTATTTAACATTGTTGCCGACAAAAATTGGGAATAACTTTTACAGATAAGTACATTTGGCAACAGCGGTTGAAATAGAGGGGCACTGAACACACAACCATCGCTGACTGCTTCTCTCTCTTTCAAGTAGTTTTTCTCATACTTTCCTTGTCGTACTTGTGTAAATCGTATGTCGCAATCTGTACAGACAACATAACGATTACTTTTGTAAACCAAAATGTACCAGTCGTGTATGATAATCGAGTTGATTCGTGAAATTTCATAATATTCAGAGTCCCACTATAGTGTTTTTCATGCAGTCAATGCTTTTTTCATGTCAGACATACAGCACTTCTGTTTAGACACAACCCTAAGATAATATAATTATAACAGTACTTTTTAGTTGAGAAATGTCTCACGAAATAAATGTATTTTGCATAATTTTTCCGTCAGCTTAGTTATTTTTTCGTCTGTATTTTGGTAGAACGCTATATTAATTGCGTATTCAGAAGCATTTTCTTTCCGAAAAACAAGATTAATTAATTCATGAAAATGATGTATACGATTTAGATTGAATTAAACTCGTTGAGTTCGGGTTGTAATGAAGCAAATTGGTTAATTATTCAAAAAAACAAGTCTTAGAAGCTTATGTCAGCAAAAATTCATTATACATAGCGATGATTTCGCGTCAGCAACTTTTGGGAATTAGCTAAGTAACGGAAACAGTAATAACTCCGAGGTTAAGGAGATGCAACGACTGTAAGTTAAAAGGAGGTAAAACGGTAGGGTTGTTTTTAGCACGGCAATTCTTAAAACGACGGTGCTTATCAAGCGAGACCGGATGTCCCGCTATGTTTTTACAGTCCAATATCTCGAAAACTGTTGAATATTTTCTTTCTGGATACTTTTTTCTTGAATAATCATTACGTGGATTAGTAGTTTAATACATGCCACTACTCCTGTCGATTGTTGATTGCTTGGTAATAACCTAATGCTTTCATATGCCCTCAGAAGTGGGTGTTCAATTCGCAATCCATGTTTTGCTGCGGTCCCAAATGATATGAAGAGGATAGGCTTTAGGTGCAAATTTTGGTGGAAATAAGTTTATATTGCCGTTATATTTGCTACTATCAGCTTTTCAATCCAAATAAATTTTGATGATGTAACGGAAGCTAATTAATTTGATGCTGTTTTTGTTTGCTTATTTATACAAACACACTTTTTTGTGGAAATTGTCGACAAACAAGAAATTATTACGTTTGCAAAATTTTCTTCGAGAAATTCATTATGGCAATTTTTTATATTAATGCTAACCCATTACTCCTAAGTGCTATGTTTCACATTTATTTATGAAATGCTTTGAGAGCTATAAAATAAACCATCAGTAAAGATTTTACGAGTAGCTCTCTCGAAAACTTGGAGTGATTTCCTTCATTGGTTCATTTAAGTAAATTAGCAGAAGTTCAAAGAAAATCGGGAAATATTAATGGTTGCTTTATTGAGTTGATGCATACTTTTTCCTCTAAA